>CM065719.1:86019467-86039467 GCA_033310375.1 Conus canariensis
GATATACGTAAAACAAGTTTGCCAGGAAATAATCTAGATTCCCCTTCCCCTTTTCCAATATAAAACAGTAATAAAGAAATAATCAATAACATCCAAATGCAACAACAAAGATTCATCAGGGCCAGCTGCATTGGTGCTGTGGTTATTATTGCTGGCTAGGAGCTCATGGGTTCAATTTCCATCAGAGGCATTTACTTGTGTCCCCCCCCCTCCCTCCCTAATGAGCGAGCTTCTACAGCAGAATTGTTATAGGCTCAAATGGGAGGGGGGAGGAGGAGGGGGGCAGGAACCATCCACATAGTTGAGTTTCGTGTTCTTCATGTGGGCATCTCTGAGATTGTTGCTTACATCTTCTGATGAACACTGCAGATGGCTGTATCTTTTGGATCTGGTTGATGCTGGAATCTATTATCAAAATAAACATAGAATGCAGCCCTGTTATGTGGTCCACGGTCAGTGTTGAAGTCCATTGCATCGTCTTCTCCTCACTCATCATCATTAAAAAAAAGGAATGAAATTCTGTGGTACTTTATATCCTTCTGTCATGGTTAGCAAGGATGATAAAACAGTAGAAAAAAAACAACTAGATAAAATATCCATGTGGGTAGATAGACACTGCAAAATGGAAAACCTTTGTTCAGCCTGGACAGTATACAATTTCACTAAGTTGTAGCCAGATTGAAAAAAAAATCTAGCATGTTAGACTGACCTTGGAACCAGAGAAAAACGTTCAAAGACCATCTAGGAGAAAGACAGGAGAAAGAGAGGAGAAAGACAGGAGAAAGGCCCACAAAGGCAGAAAAACAGTGGACAAGAGTGAACAAAGAACAACAGTGGACAAGAGTGAACAAAGAACAACAGTGGACAAACGTGAACAAAGGACAACAGTGGACAAGAGTGAACAAAGAACAACAGTGGACAAACGTGAACAAAGGACAACAGTGGACAAGAGTGAACAAAGAAAAACAGTGGACAAGAGTGAACAAAGAACAACAGTGGACAAGAGGGAACAAAGAACAACAGTGGACAAACGTGAACAAAGGACAACAGTGGACAAGAGTGAACAAAGAACAACAGTGGACAAACGTGAACAAAGGACAACAGTGGACAAGAGTGAACAAAGAACAACAGTGGACAAGAGGGAACAAAGAACAACAGTGGACAAGAGTGAACAAAGAACAACAGTGGACAAGAGGGAACAAAGAACAACAGTGGACAAGAGGGAACAAAGAACAACAGTGGACAAGAGTGAACAAAGAACAACAGTGGACAAGCGTGAACAAAGAACAACAGTGGACAAGAGTGAACAAAGACGAAACAAAGGGGCACAGTTGAAGAGAACGCCAGGAAACAGGAAACGAAAGTAGTGCAGAGTTTCCAGAAGAAGAGAAATGACAGAGGCTTCGGCATTCCCAAAGGATAAGAGAGAGAGAGAGAGAGAGAGAGGAGAGAGAGAGAGAGAGAGAGAGAGAGAGAGAGACAAGACAAGACAAGACAAGACAAAATTCTTTGTTAACGAGGATAATAGATAAGCACTGATGTGCTTTTTTACATCCAGTCCTCGCCCTGAGTAGGGTCAACAATGCAAAATGAGGTAATAGAAGAAGCATGTAAAAGTGGCTAGAACAAAAATTAGACATGGAATTATTTAAAAAAAAAAAGGAATTGAGAGAGAGAAAAGCAGGGGGGGGGGGGGGGACGAGAGAGACGCAGGAGCGAAAGGAGTGCAGGGAAGGGCGAGAGAGAGAGAGAGAGAGAGAGAGAGAGAGAGAGAGGGGGGGGGGGGGGAGACGGAGAGGGAGAAAGAGGCGAGATTGGGGTGTGGGAAAGAACATGTTTAGAATAGTCTGACAATCAAAAGATACCAAGGAGTTGCAAGACAATCGATTTTGAAGCACCAGGAAGGAAACACACACACACACACACACACACACACACACACACACACACACACACACACACACACACACACACACACACGCACACACACACAAATGGAGAAAAAAAATGCATAATGATAGCCCAGTCACCACGGGTACAAGGGGGAGAGGGGGGGGGGGGGGGTCATATAGATAATAAATCAAGTCATTCCAGTAGAACCGTGAGAGACAGAGACAGAGAAAAAGAGAAAGACAGACAGGACAGACAGACAGACAGACAGACAGACAGAGACAGAGAGACAGAGACAGAGAGTCACATAAGAATACAAGCATTACGACATAGTGACGAGAGGGCAAGAGCTAGTAGGAAAACACACACACACACACACACACACACACACACACACACACACACACACACACACACACACACACACACACACACGCGCGCGCGCGCGCGCGCGCGCGCATACTTACATAAGACATACTTATTGAACAGAGTAGCATGTGCATTTCAAGTACAAATCACTTCCATAATAATCAGGTTCATACATAAGGTAAAGAGGGTGGTAGTGGTTGGTGGTGGATTTATGGCGGAGTATGCGAGTATTTGCACATAAGATGGATGAAATAATGGTGTTTGAAGGTTGATGTGCATTGGTGTTGCTTGGCTGACTCAGGGAGCGAGTTCCATTGACAGGAACCTGAATATGTTAAACTGGATTTGAATAAGTCAATTCTAGGAACAGGGACATGTAGTTTGGGTAGAGTCCTTGAGGAATTAATTGAGAATCTGCGAACTAATGTTGAGGGTGCCTTCCCAGACATAATTCTGTGCAGTATGATCCCTTTGTTGTATTCTAATCTCAGACTTAAGGGGAGAATTTGAACCTTTTTATAGTCTGAGTCTAGGAGACTACTGTTTTTTAGGAGGACTAATTTGAGTGCTCGCTTGTGTAGGCTTAGCAATGGTTTGAGGGTAATAGCGCTAGCAGAGTCCCATAGAGTAGACCCATAGTCTATGTATGATTGAATATGAGATTGAAAAAAGAGCTTGCGTGAATGCAGGTCGAGGAAGCGTTTAATTTTGGAGAGTTGATAGACTTTCTGAAAGACTTTTTTGCACAGTGAGGTTATGTGAGCTTGCCAGCTAATATTGCTATCAATTGTTATTCCTAGCACTTTGAGGTATGTAACCTGTTCAACGGGTTCATCTTTAAGATGCACCGGAGGAAATTTAATAGTGAGATTTTGTCTTTTTTGTCTGGTTGTGATAAGCATGGATTTAGTTTTTTGAGGGTGAAGCGACATGTGATTTAGTTCAGTCAATTTCACGAGATCATTCGCACTTTCTTGTAAAGTTTGTGCAAGAACAGTAACATCAGAATGATTTGTGTGGATTGTTGTGTCATCAGCAAAATGTTCACAGGTGGATGTGATATGTAGAGGTAGATCATTGATGTAAATTGTGAATAATAAGGGACCCAAGATAGAGCCTTGTGGGACGCCATAGGAAAGTGTTTGAAATGAAGAGAAAGTTGTATTAATTTTCACACATTGTTGCCTATTTGTGAGATATGAGTGAAAAAGCGTAAGAGTTCTTGTGGATAAGCCATACAATTTTAATTTTCTAAGAAGAAGATTGTGGTCTATCACATCAAATGCTTTTTTGAAATCAATAAATAGGACACCACAATATCTGTTGTTGTTAATGCTGTTTAGCCAGTCATCAACCAGGTTGATTAGGGCTGTGTGGCATGAATGGTTGTGTCGGAACCCGGACTGTCTTGGATGAAGCAAGTGGTATGTATCAAGGTGGCGTAATGTGTGTTTGTTTATGTGTTTTTCCGAAGGTTTGGAAAGAGTGGAAATGATTGAGATTGGTCTGTAGTTTCCAGGGTCTGAGCTGTCACCTGCTTTGTAGATAGGAATGACTTTTGCTTTTATGAAACTATTGGGAAAATGATTTTTGTCGATACATAGATTGAAGACGTATGTTAACGTATCTGTAATTGCTGGAGCTGATAGTTTGAGAATTTTGCCGTCTAGGCCATCCACCCCGCAGGTACTTGACTGTTTTCGGTGTGTTAGGTAGTGATAGACTTCAAATATTGTTATTGGTGGAATATAAAGTTCAGACGTGATGTTTTTATCATGGCAATATTGTTTCAGTTTTTGAAGGTCGTTTGATCTTGAAGAATCAGCCGTGACAACTTTATTGGCTATAGTGCAAAAGTGGGTGTTCAGCTGTTCGACAGAGATGTCTTTAATTACAGTTGATTTTGAAGAAGATTGATTGTTTGTAAGTTCGTTAATAGCTCTCCATACCAATTTTGGGTTCTGATTTGATGAAATTAGTTCTCGATAGTATTTCGTTTTTTCTCTGCGCTTCTGTGAATTTATTGCATTTCTCAGTATTCTAGATTCCTCTTCATAGCCATGTTGTTTAAGCAGATCTCTAAGATAACCTGCCTCCTGTAACTCTTTAGTGTACCATACCGGTTTGGGATCATGTCGTACTCTAATCGTTTTTAGAGGGGCGTGTTTATCATATATTTCTGTAAATGTTCTGATCCAAAATTCAACAACAACATCTGGATCAGTTATGTTGTAAACTGATGAGAGATTTGAGCTAAGCAAGTCATGTAGAAAATCTTGGTTGTTAAAGTTTGTAAAGCAACGGTAGGTCATTGTCTTGTGTCCCGTTTTGGGAATTTTTACTCCTTTTTTGGACCATGTGACACACACTGGGTAATGATCACTACAGTTTAGAACAGGGACACAGGCTTCTGCTATGTTAGTTTTATCTGAAACATAAATATGGTCGATAAGTGTCTTCGAGTTTGGTGTGACTCTCGTTGGAGATTCGATGAGTTGATGCAGGTTAAACAGACTGAATGCTTGCGTCCATTGATTTTGCGCTTTCAGAAGGTCTGTGTTAAAGTCTCCGAGTAAAATAATTTCCTTGGATTCTAGTGAGACTGCATCCATCATCGGAATAAATTTGTCGACCCAGTTTACTCTTTCAGATGGGTTCCTGTAGCAGAATCCAACCAAAATGCAAGTGTTTCTTTTCAGCTTAACTTCTATCCAGACACATTCTACACCGTTACGTTCTAGGTGTAGAAGTCGTTTGAAGCTAAGGGTTTCGCTGATGAAGATAAGAAGACCCGTCTCTTTCGTTTGTGCAGGATCTTTCCGGATTACGTTATATCCTGGAATAGCTACATCATTGTCGGTAATGTGTGTAGTTAATCTGGATTCAGAGAGCCCTAAAATATGAAAAGGTTTACCATGATTCCAAATCAGTGTTGATATATCTGATGTCTTGTTAACTGCATGTTGGATATTAAGGTGACAGATTCGAAGTCCTTCTTTGCATGGCCATACAGACTGGTTCTTGCTCATTTGTAGTTGTGCACTGATGTGATGATAGTAGGAGACGATTTCACACGTTAACTGACGTTGGGGTTTGTATGATCAAGGAACACAATAAGATCACATAAAAGGGAGGGAAAAAGGGTTTGGTTTACACACCGTGACAACTTTGGGAAACCAAAAACGTATGAGAAGAAAAGAAAATCTTCACAGTATTATGTCAGTAAGCTCCTCGATCAGATGGTACTGATGGATACACTTTTCTGAAAGGAAAATGTACAGTCACTCATAAAGGAAGCACATTTGAAGCAAAATTACAAATAAGGGGATAGAAGGAGAGGAAAAAAGTAAAGTAAAACTGAAGACAAAAAATGCAAAGAATCAACACTTCAAAACGAAAACAAATTTTAAAAAAAAAGGGAAAAAAGTCACTTATAAATTCACAAGTCACAAAGCCGCACAAGTAAAGTGCGAGTTGGCTATGCAAAAATTGCCTCGCTCGCAGTAAATAGCAGTTTTTCTGGGAGTCTCCTGCTGCAGAGGCTTTGTTCAGTCTCTTTTCTAAGGCGCACAGTCTCGCACTTTTACGAAAACTTCTTATATATACGTGAAGTCCACTTAGATAACATGGAATCAGCACTGCCGGCACAGGGTAAAAGTTACACACACACACACACACACACACACACACACACACACACACACACACACACCCCACATAGTAAGGCTATGGAAATCAAGCATCCCAAGTTAATTTTGCATGGAAGAAAAACATGTGTAGGATGTGAGGAAAACCACAAGGTGAAGCCTTGTGTACCACAGTACCTTGGTCTACACTTCGCGGCACAGTCTTCTGTTGCAGAGGAGATGTTTTTGTTTCATTTCTGGCTCCACGGAAATATAACGAACGGTAAAAGTTAACGGTACATCTACATACATACACATACAGACGTGAGCACTCTAGCACGCATGATCACGCACACACACACACACACACACACACACACACACACACACACACACACACACACACACACAGAGTACACTCATATAGGACACACACACACACACACACACACACACACACACACACACACACACACACACACAACATTAACAATTCATACGGCACAAATTAACAATACATTCACATACATACACATACATACAGATGTGAGCGCTCTTGTACTCATGCTCGAGCGCGCTACTCTCTCTCTCTCTCTCTCTCTCTCTCTCACACACACACACACACACACACACACACACATATACAGACAGCACACTCATACAGAACACACGCGCACGCGCACACACACACACACACACACACACACACACACACACACACACACACACACACACACACACACACACACACTTAATCCCCCTACGAATACACACTCAAACGGAAACTGCTACCATTCGTAAGAACTTAATCCGTGGCCATACAAATGCAAAAACAGTTAAACATTTATGCTCTCTCGCACACACACAAAACTGGAACCTGAATCAGAAGTGTGGGGGAAGCATGGCGTGCTGGGGAGGTACGAAGAGTGGCCAGTACCATGGATGATGTGAAGGAGACATGGTCCGTGGAAAGTAACTGAAGGGTGGAGGAACAGGCATAGGTGGGGGAGGGACAGACCTGTTGAACCAGGGAGATGGGGGAAGAGCACTCTCGCCTGGCGGAACACATAGCGGGCGGTAACTTCGGTTGTCTGGGAGACGGGTGACTGGACCAGGGCTGCTGTCACTGCCCGTACACACATCTGGCCGCCGTGGTCTTGGAGGATCTTGCTGGAGGGGGGAGGGTGCGGTGGGGAAGGATGTGTCAATGAGCCTAGTGTTGGTGTTATTTGGGGTAGGCCTAGTTGAGCGAGAGGCTGGCTGGACGTTCTCGTGGTCACTCTGTGTACGCACAAGTGAGCTGGATGGTGGTGGAGGGGCTTCCTGGAGGGGGGATGGGGGAGACGATAGTGAAGTGCGTAAACCTGACGGGAGGTTTGGGAATTCTGAGAGGGTGAATGGGGGAGGGAGGAGAGGGGATCTGGGACGTCGTGTGCTGTTGGTAACACGAGACGTGTGGCGTGTAGGGGTGGGTAGGAGGGCCTGTCGTCTAGGGGGGAAGAGGTTTTGTGTCACACGTTCCACTCCCTTCCTGCTGGGTTGTGTAGAGTTGTAGTACAACGCCAGTCTCGGGGCACCGCGCTGGGTGGTGAAGGTGGCACAATGGCTGATGAATTTAACCCCCATTGCTGAACAGGCCTCCTGAAGGTGGTCGTTGCTGGGGCGGATGATGGTGTTCAGAGGGTGCCGCCCTCTTGCCGGGATAATTGCAGAGGCCTGAAGTTGGGCTTTGGGGAAGACTCGGTGGCACTGCACAATGAGATCTCGCCACTGCTGCGTTGATATTGCACCAGCTGGCTGTGATGTTAAGAGCTCGCTGCAGTCACAAGCCCCCACATGGAAGGTAGCCTGCATCACGGTATGGGTTGGTGTCTGCTTTGCAAGCCACTGAGTCAGACTGGCGACCGTCAGATCGTTGGCACACTCCAACTGAGCGCTGGCCCTAGGGATATTAATATATCTCAGGGTGCAGTCACTCAGCAGTATTGTTGAGGTCCGTCTATCAATGGAAACCTTTTGAAGAGGGTGAGGAGGGACACGTTGAGGAGATAATTTTTCAGGGAGAGGTGTCGTCTGACAAAGGGGAGGTGGTTGGATATGGGAGTCAGAGGATTTGTCACATTGGGGGGATGGGTTGTCCTGTACTTTGTCACTGTGAGTTGTGTTGGTAGGGCTGAAGGGGGGTGGTGTATCCTGTATACAGTGTGCAGTGAGAGAAGGTGTGGTGTTTTGTATCTGGGGAGGATGGAGAGATTGCTTTTGTTGGGTGGCGGAGGAGTTTGAATGTGATTTACATTTAGATTTTTTTATTGGTTGTTATGTTTTTGCGTGAGGATGATTTGTCGTTGTCAGATGAAGACATGTGACTGAGTTGTGTCGATAGGGCGTCGAGTTCTATTTTGAAGGTCTGTCTGGTTTCCTGTAGTGTTGATCTGAGGGCAGAGATTTCGTCACGGATGGACTGAGTGATCCTAAGGAATTCTTCCTGAGGCACACAGTCGTCATGACTACAGCTACAGTTTGTGGGACTGTTGTCAGCGTTGGTGTCAGTCCCTTTCACTGAGCTGTCACAATCGCCTGTGTCGTTTGATGTAGTCACTGTGGTTTTGTTGTCGTTTGTCACACAGGTTTTGCTCAAGGGGCCATTAGCTTTTAGTGTCTTGTCTGAGTCAGTTGCTGGGTGATTGTCATCAGCTGTCACTGATTTGTTGTCGTCTTCCCGAGTGTCAGTCTTTGGTGTTGATGTGCTGTCTTCAGAATGATTGTCAGTGTTATCTGTTAGGGTTACACTGTCCGTTGTGCTAGTGACAGGGGTTCTAATGTTTGTATTGTCTACTGCTGGTGTAATGTCATGAAAGGGAAAAGGGAAAGAGCTGATGTTTTCTGTCACGAGGATGGATGGTGATGTAGGGCGAATCACTATATCATGGAGGGAAGGCAGAGAAAAGAGGGTCATGGTGTGTGGGATGGACATGGGGAACACAACACAGGCGCTTGAAGAATTGCAGGGCGTGGAGACGGTAGGGAACAATCCTGTTTTTTCTGAAGGGGGCAGCTCACATTCCAGCTCCACCGGGTGCTGCGTAGGCGTCTCTGCCTGAGCCGTGAGAGCGGCACAGGGCTTCTGCCGGTGTTCGCTACACACTGTAGCGACAGGGAGTGCCGCGGAGACTGGTCGGCCATGTGTTGATGCTGGCGCCGCGGTCAGCGTGTGTACAATGGCACGCAGTGTTTGGAACTCCTCATTGACCCAGTCTTGGCAAGCTCGGCCCTGAACTAAGATTTTGTTGGTTGTGTAGTAGAGGTGTATCTTGAGGAGTTTTTTGCTTGGCTTTGATGTGAGTCGTAATTCAAGTGTTGACTGGAATAGGTCTGGTGGTAGTCTAGTGCAATTAGTGGGTAAACTAATGTTGTGAATTTTGTGGTCTGGTGTGTAGTCAATCCATGAGCTGTTGATGCCAGTTGGTTTGTAAGCACCAACGTATCTGTAAAATAATGTGTATCTCATTGTGGCATTGCTTGTGGATGTGTGTCAAATGTTTTCTGGATGGGGTCCATTGTATGAATAATACGCTCGAGAAAATGTTCCCGAGCGTCGCTCCATTGTCCTGAGTCATGGATCGCGTGATGGGACCCATGACTGCAACTGTACCCAGTTGCGCGGCAGTTGGCTGAAGGGGAAACTAGGGCATGATGCCGGCTTGCTTCACATCACGCTACATGTTGGTACACAACACACAATCCACGTGAATCGTTGAATGCACGCACAATCACATCACGCACTGACTTGGAGAAGTTAGAGATGAAAGTGCATCATAAACATACTGTCTTATTTTCCTTGTATTGCCACATTAACTTTGAAAAAACTTCGCTGTAAATCACTGCCACTACTAAACACGTCTGCACTCGTCGGATACCGGAAGAGAGAGAGAGGAGAGAGAGAGAGAGAGAGTGAGAGAGAGAGAGAGAGAAGGAGGAAGAGGAGGAGGAGGAGGAGGAGGAGGAGGAGGAGGAGAAGGATGAGAAGAAGAAGAATCCATCTCTTGAAAACATATATGTTTTAAAAGGAACAGAAATTAAAAAAAAATGATGATGTTAAACAAAAAAAGGCAAGAAAGGCAATTACCTAATTCAGCTCTTTATGCGATCAAAGAAGAGCGATCAAAAGGAGAGAGAAAGAAAAATGAGATGCAGAGAGAGGGGATGTGGGGGGGGGGGGGGGGGGGTGTGCAGCAAAGAGTAAGGGCCTTTAGTTCATTTGGATTTCTTCTGTGAGCCAGTCATACTTCAAAGAAGGCTAGCTTTCCTTGACCAGCTTTTCATCACTTTTACGTTCAGGCTTTGCGTTTTTCCAAATACTCATCGTCATTTTGCTCTAACTGATGTCTTATTTTTGTGTTCAGGAAGTGTCACCAACATTAAAATCAGCCCCGATCAGTCTTTCTTCAGCAACCACTAGTATGTCGGTGGAGAGCGGAAATGAGGGCAGGGGGGTGGGGATGGGATCAAGAGTGAAAAGGAGGGGCTACATCATACGTTTTCCCTCTTGTTTTTTCTTTTCTGAGAATGTAATGATGCAGCCAGGGCTTGCACGACAGGGCATCCAATACAACACCTGGTAAAGCAGCTTACAGCTTAGATCGACGGTCAAAGACGAGGACCGCCAAAGTCTTACCACAGCATCCAGAATGACATGAGAGAGAGTCAGTATGACTGGCCTTGACAGCCACCAAAGGATCAACCACCTCGTTCATTGCCTGTAGGTGAGAGAGAGGTGGAGGCAGGATGTGGCCAGGCTGGGAGACAGGGGTGGGGGCAGGGGAAGTGAAGGGTGGAAAAGAAGAATCCAACAATATTATAGTCTGATCCTAAACGTCTCCCGTCTCTCTCTCTCTCTCTCTCTCTCTCTCTCTCTCTCTCTCTCTCTCTCTCTCTCTCTCTCTCCATGTGTCTCTATCTCTATTGCTGTGTCTGTCTTTGTCTGTCTAACTGTCTCTGTGTGCGTGTGTGTCTCTCTATCTCTATTGCTGTCTCTGTCTCTATCTGTCTCTGTCTCTGTCTGTTTGTCTGTATCTCTCTCTCTGTCTGTCTCTGTTTCCCTCCCTCTCCTTCAGCATCCCTCACACAGTGACACACATTCACACAGGCATTACCGGAGCCACACATTGCACATAATGTGCACGAGTGACAGGCCTCCCCTTGACAATGGCAGTGATGCCTGCCATGATTCCTGACACATGGAAACCACTTAACGTCAGCTCACAAATCAAGGTAACCAGGCCACAGGATTGACCCAGTTTTTAGTTTTTATCATAGCTCAGCTGACCACGCAGGGCCTTTCCAGGGCTGCTGCCACAGAGGGAAAAAAGGTCCTGAACAACAACACAACATAAATAAACATAAAATAATCATTAACAAATTACATGCTAAATTGCTAAATACATAACATGATAACTATTCTTTTGACATTACAGAGATACATAAAACAAAGTTGTCAGGAAATAATCTAGATTCCCCTTCCCCTTTTCCAATATAAAACAGTAATAAAGAAATAATCAATAACATCCAAATGCAACAACAAAGATTCATCAGGGCCAGCTGCATTGGTGCTGTGGTTATTATTGCTGGCTAGGAGCTCATGGGTTCAATTTCCATCAGAGGCATTTACTTGTGTCCTCCCCCCCCCCCTCCCCTAATGGGCCGGCTTCTACACAGAATTGTTATAGGCTCAAATGGGAGGGGGGGGGGTGGGGGTGGGGGGGGGGGGGGGGGGTGGGGGTGGGGGGAGTGAGTGGTGTGGCTGGTGTGGGGCAGGAACCATCTACATAGTTGAGTTTCGTCTCTCATGTAGGCATCCTGAGACTGTTGCTTACATCTTCTGATGAACACTGCAGATGGCTGTATCTTTTGGATCTGGTTGATGCTGGGGGAGAGGCGATGCAGCAAAGAGTAAGGGCATTAGTTCATTTGGATTTCTTATGCGAGCCAGTCATGGTTCAAAGAAAGGCCAACTTTCCTTGACTGGCTTTTCATCACTTTTACGTCGTTTTACTCTAACTGATGCCTTATTTTTCTGTTCAGGAATTGTCACTAACATTAAGATCAGTCCCAATCAGTGTTTCTTCAGCGACCACCAGTGTGTCAGTAGAGAGCAGAAAGGAGGGCAGTGTCTCTTCAGTAACCACCAGTGTGTCAGTAGAGAGCAGAAAGGAGGGCAGTGTTTCTTCAACGACCAGCAGTGTGTCAGTAGAGAGCAGAAAGGAGGGCAGTGTTTCTTCAACGACCAGCAGTGTGTTGGTGGAGAGCAGAAAGGAGGGCAGTGTTTCTTCAACGACCAGCAGTGTGTCAGTAGAGAGCAGAAAGGAGGGCAGTGTTTCTTCAACGACCAGCAGTGTGTCAGTAGAGAGCAGAAAGGAGGGCAGTGTTTCTTCAACGACCACCAGTGTGTTGGTGGAGAGCAGAAAGGAGGGCAGTGTTTCTTCAACGACCAGCAGTGTGTCAGTAGAGAGCAGAAAGGAGGGCAGTGTTTCTTCAACGACCAGCAGTGTGTCAGTAGAGAGCAGAAAGGAGGGCAGTGTTTCTTCAACGACCAGCAGTGTGTCAGTAGAGAGCAGAAAGGAGGGCAGTGTTTCTTCAACGACCAGCAGTGTGTCAGTAGAGAGCAGAAAGGAGGGCAGTGTTTCTTCAGCGACCAGCAGTGTGTCAGTAGAGAGCAGAAAGGAGGGCAGTGTTTCTTCAACGACCAGCAGTGTGTCAGTAGAGAGCAGAAAGGAGGGCAGTGTTTCTTCAACGACCACCAGTGTGTCAGTAGAGAGCAGAAAGGAGGGCAGTGTTTCTTCAACGACCACCAGTGTGTTGGTGGAGAGCAGAAAGGAGGGCAGTGTTTCTTCAACGACCACCAGTGTGCCAGTAGAGAGCAGAAAGGAGGGCAGTGTTTCTTCAACGACCAGCAGTGTGTTGGTGGAGAGCAGAAAGGAGGGCAGTGTTTCTTCAGCGACCAGCAGTGTGTCAGTAGAGAGCAGAAAGGAGGGCAGTGTTTCTTCAACGACCAGCAGTGTGTTGGTGGAGAGCAGAAAGGAGGGCAGTGTTTCTTCAGCGACCAGCAGTGTGTCAGTAGAGAGCAGAAAGGAGGGCAGTGTTTCTTCAACGACCACCAGTGTGTTGGTGGAGAGCAGAAAGGAGGGCAGTGTTTCTTCAGCGACCAGCAGTGTGTCAGTAGAGAGCAGAAAAGGAGGGCAGTGTTTCTTCAGCGACCAGCAGTGTGTCAGTAGAGAGCAGAAAGGAGGGCAGTGTTTCTTCAGCGACCAGCAGTGTGTCAGTAGAGAGCAGAAAGGAGGGCAGTGTTTCTTCAGCGACCAGCAGTGTGTTGGTGGAGAGCAGAAAGGAGGGCAGTGTTTCTTCAGCGACCAGCAGTGTGTTGGTGGAGAGCAGAAAGGAGGGCAGTGTTTCTTCAGCGACCAGCAGTGTGTTGGTGGAGAGCAGAAAGGAGGGCAGTGTTTCTTCAGCGACCAGCAGTGTGTTGGTGGAGAGCAGAAAGGAGGGCAGTGTTTCTTCAGCGACCAGCAGTGTGTTGGTGGAGAGCAGAAAGGAGGGCAGTGTTTCTTCAACGACCAGCAGTGTGTCAGTAGAGAGCAGAAAGGAGGGCAGTGTTTCTTCAACGACCAGCAGTGTGTTGGTGGAGAGCAGAAAGGAGGGCAGTGTTTCTTCAACGACCAGCAGTGTGTCAGTAGAGAGCAGAAGGGAGGGCAGTGTTTCTTCAGCGACCAGCAGTGTGTTGGTGGAGAGCAGAAAGGAGGGCAGTGTTTCTTCAGCGACCAGCAGTGTGTCAGTAGAGAGCAGAAAGGAGGGCAGTGTTTCTTCAACGACCAGCAGTGTGTCAGTAGAGAGCAGAAAGGAGGGCAGTGTTTCTTCAACGACCACCAGTGTGTTGGTGGAGAGCAGAAAGGAGGGCAGTGTTTCTTCAACGACCACCAGTGTGTTGGTGGAGAGCAGAAAGGAGGGCAGTGTTTCTTCAGCGACCAGCAGTGTGTTGGTGGAGAGCAGAAAGGAGGGCAGTGTTTCTTCAGCGACCAGCAGTGTGTTGGTGGAGAGCAGAAAGGAGGGCAGTGTTTTCTTCAGCGACCACCAGTGTGTTGGTGGAGAGCAGAAAGGAGGGCAGTGTTTCTTCAGCGACCACCAGTGTGTCAGTAGAGAGCAGAAAGGAGGGCAGTGTTTCTTCAACGACCACCAGTGTGTTGGTGGAGAGCAGAAAGGAGGGCAGTGTTTCTTCAGCGACCAGCAGTGTGTCAGTAGAGAGCAGAAAGGAGGGCAGTGTTTCTTCAGCGACCAGCAGTGTGTCAGTAGAGAGCAGAAAGGAGGGCAGTGTTTTCTTCAACGACCAGCAGTGTGTCAGTAGAGAGCAGAAAGGAGGGCAGTGTTTCTTCAACGACCACCAGTGTGTTGGTGGAGAGCAGAAAGGAGGGCAGTGTTTCTTCAACGACCACCAGTGTGTTGGTGGAGAGCAGAAAGGAGGGCAGTGTTTCTTCAACGACCAGCAGTGTGTCAGTAGAGAGCAGAAAGGAGGGCAGTGTTTCTTCAGCGACCAGCAGTGTGTTGGTGGAGAGCAGAAAGGAGGGCAGTGTTTCTTCAACGACCAGCAGTGTGTCAGTAGAGAGCAGAAAGGAGGGCAGTGTTTCTTCAACGACCAGCAGTGTGTCAGTAGAGAGCAGAAAGGAGGGCAGTGTTTCTTCAGCGACCACCAGTGTGTTGGTGGAGAGCAGAAAGGAGGGCAGTGTTTCTTCAGCGACCAGCAGTGTGTCAGTAGAGAGCAGAAAGGAGGGCAGTGTTTCTTCAGCGACCACCAGTGTGTCGGTGGAGAGCAGAAAGGAGGGCAGTGTTTCTTCAGCGACCAGCAGTGTGTCAGTAGAGAGCAGAAAGGAGGGCAGTGTTTCTTCAGCGACCACCAGTGTGTTGGTGGAGAGCAGAAAGGAGGGCAGTGTTTCTTCAGCGACCAGCAGTGTGTCAGTAGAGAGCAGAAAGGAGGGCAGTGTTTCTTCAACGACCAGCAGTGTGTCAGTAGAGAGCAGAAAGGAGGGCAGTGTTTCTTCAGTAACCACCAGTGTGTCAGTAGAGAGCAGAAAGGAGGGCAGTGTTTCTTCAACGACCACCAGTGTGTTGGTGGAGAGCAGAAAGGAGGGCAGTGTTTCTTCAACGACCACCAGTGTGTTGGTGGAGAGCAGAAAGGAGGGCAGTGTTTCTTCAGCGACCAGCAGTGTGTCAGTAGAGAGCAGAAAGGAGGGCAGTGTTTCTTCAACGACCAGCAGTGTGTCAATAGAGAGCAGAAAGGAGGGCAGTGTTTCTTCAACGACCACCAGTGTGTTGGTGGAGAGCAGAAAGGAGGGCAGTGTTTCTTCAACGACCAGCAGTGTGTCAGTAGAGAGCAGAAAGGAGGGCAGTGTTTCTTCAACGACCATCAGTGTGTCAGTAGAGAGCAGAAAGGAGGGCAGTGTTTCTTCAACGACCAGCAGTGTGTCAGTAGAGAGCAGAAAGGAGGGCAGTGTTTCTTCAACGACCACCAGTGTGTCAGTAGAGAGCAGAAAGGAGGGCAGTGTTTCTTCAACGACCAGCAGTGTGTCAGTAGAGAGCAGAAAGGAGGGCAGTGTTTCTTCAACGACCACCAGTGTGTTGGTGGAGAGCAGAAAGGAAGGGAGTGTTTCTTCAACGACCAGCAGTGTGTCAGTAGAGAGCAGAAAGGAGGGCAGTGTTTCTTCAACGACCAGCAGTGTGTTGGTGGAGAGCAGAAAGGAGGGCAGTGTTTCTTCAGCGACCAGCAGTGTGTCAGTAGAGAGCAGAAAGGAGGGCAGTGTTTCTTCAACGACCAGCAGTGTGTCAGTAGAGAGCAGAAAGGAGGGCAGTGTTTCTTCAACGACCAGCAGTGTGTTGGTGGAGAGCAGAAAGGAGGGCAGTGTTTCTTCAACGACCAGCAGTGTGTCAGTAGAGAGCAGAAAGGAGGGCAGTGTTTCTTCAACGACCAGCAGTGTGTCAGTAGAGAGCAGAAAGGAGGGCAGTGTTTCTTCAACGACCACCAGTGTGTCAGTAGAGAGCAGAAAGGAGGGCAGTGTTTCTTCAACGACCAGCAGTGTGTCAGTAGAGAGCAGAAAGGAGGGCAGTGTTTCTTCAACGACCAGCAGTGTGTCAGTAGAGAGCAGAAAGGAGGGCAGTGTTTCTTCAACGACCAGCAGTGTGTCAGTAGAGAGCAGAAAGGAGGGCAGTGTTTCTTCAGCGACCAGCAGTGTGTCAGTAGAGAGCAGAAAGGAGGGCAGTGTTTCTTCAACGACCAGCAGTGTGTCAGTAGAGAGCAGAAAGGAGGGCAGAGTTTCTTCAGCGACCAGCAGTGTGTCAGTAGAGAGCAGAAAGGAGGGCAGTGTTTCTTCAACGACCAGCAGTGTGTCAGTAGAGAGCAGAAAGGAGGGCAGTGTTTCTTCAGCGACCAGCAGTGTGTCAGTAGAGAGCAGAAAGGAGGGCAGTGTTTCTTCAACGACCAGCAGTGTGTCAGTAGAGAGCAGAAAGGAGGGCAGTGTTTCTTCAACGACCAGCAGTGTGTCAGTAGAGAGCAGAAAGGAGGGCAGTGTTTCTTCAGCGACCAGCAGTGTGTCAGTAGAGAGCAGAAAGGAGGGCAGTGTTTCTTCAGCGACCAGCAGTGTGTCAGTAGAGAGCAGAAAGGAGGGCAGTGTTTCTTCAGCGACCAGCAGTGTGTCAGTAGAGAGCAGAAAGGAGGGCAGTGTTTCTTCAGCGACCACCAGTGTGTCAGTAGAGAGCAGAAAGGAGGGCAGTGTTTCTTCAGCGACCAGCAGTGTGTCAGTAGAGAGCAGAAAGGAGGGCAGTGTTTCTTCAACGACCAGCAGTGTGTCAGTAGAGAGCAGAAAGGAGGGCAGTGTTTCTTCAACGACCAGCAGTGTGTCAGTAGAGAGCAGAAAGGAGGGCAGGGGGGTGGTGGTGGGTCATGAGTGGAAAGGAGGGCTACATCATGTTTTCCCTTTGTTTTTCTCCTCTGAGATATCTTGCAATTGATAGCAACACACACACACACACACACACACACACACACACACACACACACACACACACACACACACACACACACATGCATGCAAACGTGTTCAAGTGCGCACACACGCACACACACGCACACACTCACGCACACACACACACACACACACACACACACACACACACACACACACACACACACACACACACATTGAAAGCTCAGGAGGAGGGGAGGGAAGTGGGCTGGTAGCCACTGCACTATTCTCTCAGCTTCATCAAGACAACACACACCACCTAATGCATCCTCCTTTTCCACAATCCCACTCCCCTGCCCCCTTCCCACCCTCTTTCCAATCCCCTCCCACAAACACTTTTCCACCGCCCTCTCTCTCTCTCTCTCTCTCTCTCTCTGTCTTGCTCTCACTCGCTCTCTCTCTGAAATTGCAGATGAGCTGAACAAACGCATTGCAGTAATGATGCAGCCAGGGCTTGCATGACGGCACCCAATACAACACCTGGTAAAGCAGCTTACAGCTTTCATCGACAGTCAAAGACACGGACCGCCAAAGTCTTACCACAGCGTCCAGAATGACATGAGATAGACTCAGTATGATTGGCCTTGACAGCCGCCAAAGGATCAACCACCTCGTTCATTTCCTGTTGGGAGAGAGAGAGAGAGAGAGAGAGAGAGAGAGAGAGAGAGAGAGAGAGAGAGAGAGAGAAGGGGGGGGGGGGAGGCAGGATGTGGCAGGGTTGTGGGATGGGGATGGGGGCAGGGAAAGTGAAGGGTGGAAAAGAAGAATCCAACAATGTTATAGTCTGGTCTTCAATGCCTCTGTGTGTGTGTGTGTGTGTGTGTGTGTGTGTGTGTGTGTGTGTGTGTGTGTGTGTGTGTGTGTGTGCGTGTGTGTGTGTGTGTGTGTATGCATGTGTGTGTATGTGTGTGGATATATGTGTGTGTGTGTGTGTGTGTGTGTGTGTGTGTGTGTGTGTGTGTGTGTGTGTGTGTCTGTCTGTGTACCTAGTCTCTGGTACATAGTCTCTGGTCAGTGACATACTCTTGTCTGTACAACCATGAGTTAATTTGACAATAAATTGCTTTCAGTCAGTCAGTCAGTCTGTGTGTGTCTCTATCTGTCTCATTGTATCTGTCTCTGTCTGTCTGTCTCTGTCTCTTTGTGTCTGTCTGTCTGTCTCTCCATCAGCATCCCTCACACATTGACACACATTCACACAGGCATTACTGGGGCCACACACGTGCACATAATGCACACGAGTGACAGGCCTCCCCTTGACAATGGCAGTGATGCCCGCCACGATATCTGACACATGGAAACCACTTAACATCAGCTCACAAATCAAGGTAACCAGACCACACGATTGACCCAGTTTTTTGTTTTTATCATAGCCCAGCCATCCACACAGAGCCTTTCCTGGGCTGTTGCCACAGAGGGAAGAAGCTCATGTATGGCAGAAATACAAATAAACACAAAATAGCTTTTAACAAATTATATATACATAAGATAATAATAATAATAATAATAATAATAATAATGTATAATACTTATATAGCGCATTTCTTGTTACACAACTCAATGCGCTTACATCCACCATTTGCACTTATTCATCAACACTCGTTTACACAACGGGCTGCCTACCTGGGTAGTGCCGACTGAAGAGCTGCCAGCTGGCGCTTCATTCAGTCGTTTCCCGTGTCATCCAGTCAATATCGTTCACTCAGTTTCTTTACTTCCTTCATTCTTTTTTTCCATTTCTTACGCAGGGTGCATGCTGTGTGTAACGTGTCATCCATACCAACGGCCAAACTGGCCTACTCTTCCGAAAATTGGTGATGGGATTTTACGTGTGTGCAAGATATTATGCGTGCGTTCACACACGGAACCTCGGTTTATAGTCTCATTCGAAGGACTGTATGGGAAATGGAGTCAGAACTAATGTTAACTCCGAGGGAAAAATCCCCCTGTACCGAAACGCCCCGGCAGAGATTCGAACCCGCAACCCCGTGATCACCAAGATTACGAGTCAGGCGCTCTACCAACTGAGCTATTCCGGCTCAGATGATACCTGACCTGAACACGCCAGACAGTCAACTTAATGCCCCTTCCCATTTCCAGTTTAAAAAGTCATAAAGGAAAGTCATGAAAAATATTCAAATGCAAAAAGAAGAACCAATGCACAAAGACCCATGTGGGTCAGCCAAAGTGGTGCAGTGATCAGTGTTGGAGGCTAAGAGATCTGGGTTTCTGGTAGGCACTTGCTTTAGTATTCCCCCCCCCCCCCCAAAGGACCAGCTTCTACCCTGTGTCGCTATAGGCTCAAATGGGAAGACAGGAACCATTCACACAGTTTAGTTTTGTCTGCTTAATGAATCCATCTCTGACAGAGTTGCTTAAATTTCCTAACCAACACTGCAGGTGGTTGTATCTCTCAGGCCTGGTTGATGCTGGGATATACTATAAAAGTAAGCATAGAGTACAAGCCTGGTATGTGGTCTCTGGTCAGTATGTAACTTCACTGTACTGTCTTCGTCCTCATTAATCGTCACTTAGAAAGAAAACTTACATTCTGTGGTACTTTATGCCATCCTTTCACGGTGAGCACAGGTGATGAGACAATGGAAAAAAGAACTTCATGAGATCCTATCACGGTGAGCACAGGGGATGAGACAATGGAAAAGAAGAACTTTATGCCATCCTATCATGGTGAGCACAGACGATGAGACAATGGAAAAAAAGAACTTCATCCATCCTATCATGGTGAACACAGGTGATGAGACAATGGAAAAAAAAAGAAATAAGGAAAAGAGCCACATGGGCAAACAGACACTGCAGACTGGAAAACTGTTGTTCATTCCAGACAGAGTATACACTTTTTATCACGTTGTGGCTGAAGAAAACATGGTAGACTGACCTTGTAACCAGAGAAAAAAGTTCAATTCCTCTGGGAGAAAGACAGAAGAATGTCCCATAAAGCAAAACAAAAACAACAACAAAACCAGGAGACCAGAGTAATTACAGGCACACACACACACACACACAACACACACACACACACACACACACACAC
>CM065719.1:86041967-86059467 GCA_033310375.1 Conus canariensis
AACACACACACACACACACACACACACACACACACACACACACACACACACACACACACACACCACATCACATCACAGCACATCACAACAGGAGAGAAAAAGACCAAAAAACTTCCTTTTTGCAACCAGGAAGTGGAAGTGACTGCCGTGCGGATCAACAGTCAAAGTGAAGAAGGATGTTTCCACACGCTGGGAATGATCCATACCTCGCTTTGTCCCGTCCAGCATCGACCAGCTGGTTAGCTCATCCAGCTTCAACGTCGACAACCACTGCGTGGGAGATGACGGGGTACGTAACCCTTTCATGAGAGTGGGGTGGGAGAGGGGCGGGAGAGGGGAGACCGTCCCTGGGGTGTAGAATCTCGGGGAGAGATAGGATGCTGGGAGAATGGCGGGAGGGGAGAGTGGGGTGGGAGAGGGGCGGGAGAGGGGAGACCGTCCCTGGGGTGTAGACTCTTGGGGAGAGATAGGATGCTAGGAGAATGGCGGGAGGGGAGAGTGGGGTGGAGGAAAGGGGGTGGGGTGGGGTGGGGTGGATCATCCCAGATGAGTGGGATGTAGGGGCCAGATGTAATGGTAGGAGGATGGAGGGGAGGGGAGGGGAGAGTTGGGTGGAGAGGGAGGAGGTGACCATTCCAGGCAAGCGGGGATATAGGAGACAGATCTTACGCCAGGGAGATGGAGTGGAGGGGAGAGTGGGTGGAGAAGGGGGGGGGGATATGACAATTCCAGGTGGGTGGGATGTAGTAGACAGACCTTATGCCAGGGGGATGGAGGGGATGGGTGGGTGGACGAGGAGTGGTGGGGGAGGGAGGACATGACAATTCCAGGCGAGTAGGATGTAGTAGACAGACCTTATGCCAGGGGGATGGAGGGGATGGGTGGGTGGACGAGGAGTGGTGGGGGATGGAGGACATGACAATTCCAGGCGAGTAGGATGTAGTAGACAGACCTTATGCCAGGGGGATGGAGGGGATGGGTGGGTGGACGAGGAGTGGTGGGGGAGGGAGGACATGACAATTCCAGGCGAGTAGGATGTAGTAGACAGACCTTATGCCAGGGGGATGGAGGGGATGGGTGGGTGGACGAGGAGTGGTGGGGGATGGAGGACATGACAATTCCAGGCGAGTAGGATGTAGTAGACAGACCTTATGCCAGGGGGATGGAGGGGATGGGTGGGTGGACGAGGAGTGGTGGGGGATGGAGGACATGACAATTCCAGGCGAGTAGGATGTAGTAGACAGACCTTATGCCAGGGGGATGGAGGGGATGGGTGGGTGGACGAGGAGTGGTGGGGGATGGAGGACATGACAATTCCAGGCGAGTAGGATGTAGTAGACAGACCTTATGCCAGGGGGATGGAGGGGATGGGTGGGTGGACGAGGAGTGGTGGGGGATGGAGGACATGACAATTCCAGGCGAGTAGGATGTAGTAGACAGACCTTATGCCAGGGGGTATGGGGAAGGTGAGGAAAGAGTGGATGGACGGGGTGGGGGTGGGTGGGGTGAGGATAGGACAGTTCCAGACAAATGGAATGAAGAGGACCGATATGATGCCAGGAGAATGGGGTGGAAGGGAGAGTCGGGTGAAGGAGAGGTTGGGGGTGGGTGTGGGTGACCATTACGGGAAAGTGGGATATGTGGGTGACAGATATCACTCCAGGAAAATGAGATAGAGGGAAGAGTGGGATGTGGAGGAGGTGGGGGGGGGGGGGGGTGACCATCACGGGAGGATGGCATGTAGGAGACAGATATTATTCCAGGAGAATGGAGCGGTGACTGTCCCACTGTCCTGTGATGGTCACCTCCTCCTCTTCTCCACCACAGTCTCCCCTCCACATCTCCTGACATGATACGTGTTGATGGTCACCCCCCTTTTCCACACCATTCTCCCCTGAGCTGGGATAGTCTGCCCCTCCCCCCCTTTTCCCCCTCACTGTCTCCTCCTCTTCATTCTCCTGGCGTGATATCCGTCTCCTATATCTTTCTTTGCAAAGATGGTCACCCCCACCTCTTCAACCCCACTCTCCCCTCATCTCTGTTCTCCCCTCATTATATGTTTCCTATATCCCACTGTCGTGGTATGGTCACCCCCCCCCCTCCTAATCTCCAACCCACTTTCTCCTCCATTTCATTCTCCTGACATGACATCTGTCCCCTATTTCCCATTCATCATCATCATCATCATCATCATCATCATCATCATCATCATCATCATCATCATTATCATCATCATCATCATCATCACCATCATCATCATCATCATCATCATCATCATCGTCGTCTTCATCATCATCATCATCATCATCATCATCATCATCATCATCATCATCATCGTCATGATGATGATGATGATGACAACAATGATAATAATAATAATAGTAATCAGATGATGAGAACAATGATAATAATAATAATTGTAATCATAAGAATGACAACAATAACGACAACAACACTTCTACAACACACACACACACACACACACACACACACACACCACACACATGTCACCCATCGGCGGGTACTAAACTAGTACGTCCACGTGTTTAAGAGTAGTGGTGGTTCAAGATAGAGAGCGGTAGAAAGATTGGCTAGGTAAAAGCCCTAAATAAAAAATTTTTTACCATTTTTCACTTTTGAAAAGGAAGGAAAGGGGAGGTTGGTTTCATTCCCGATTTTACCCTTTTTTATTTTGGGTTCTACACCAAAAGGCGGGGAGGTATCGGGTTTTTTTTGTGTTGTCAAGCTGTGAGTTGTTGGGAAAAAGTGTGTTGTTCACGGCAACAACTGTCCTTGGTCGGGGGTTTCAGCTCGGGGGGATCATTTCCCCCTGCAATCGTTGTTTTGGTGGGGAAATTTTCGCTTGATTCCGCCCGGCGGAATTGGGGGATTTCCCTTCGGCCCCCGGGTTGTGGAGTGGACGACCCTTTAGGGGGGGGCGGCAGCGCCGTTATTTTTAAGAGTACTTGGAGTCATAGTTAGTGCCGGTCCTCGTCGGGGTTGGGTGCCTTGGCCGTGCTGAGTCGGGGGCCCTTTTTGCACCACGTCAGCCAGTTGCAGAACTGGTTGGTTGATCGTTTATGTCCGGGTTTGGTGATTTTTGGTTCGTTTGTTTTTATTCGTTTTTTTTGTTTGTATTATGGGGGTTGTACTGTAGTTGCTCATGGGGTTTTTGTTGGTTTCGTTGCGTATAGGTTTTTGGGTATTTCGTTTTTGGTTCCGTTATTGAAATTTTTTGTCACCGGTTTGATTGTCACTCTTTCCTGTATTTTTTTGTAATTATGTACTAGGGTTTCCCCTGGTTCGATTTTCTCAGGACAGTTTGGATAGAAAATGGGGTTCGATTAATAACCGTTGAGGGGGTGTTTTGTAGTATTTTTGTGGTTAGTATTTTAATTTCCGTTTTTTTCAATGAAAGGAATACAATTTGCTTTTTGTTGGGATATAAACGGTCAGGTGCGGATGTGTCTGCGTGAATCAAAAGGGTTTGTGCCTTTTTCAGTCGAATTGTAAAAGTTCTTTAAAATTGATTTACGATTTCGCATTGACCTCAAATTCGAATGGGGTTAACGTGTAGGGGCCAAAAGGGGCCAATTTGTGGTCTAGGGGTTTTACTGGAGTCGGTCGTGCTATTAAATTATTTGGTGTCTTGTCACTTTCTTTTACGAGTTGGGTTCTCGACGGGGTGTCGTGCGCGTCAGTCTGTACTGTGGGTACGCATTTGGTACGGACAGGAGTCCTATGGTTAGAAGTTTTGTAGAAATGACAGTCGTCACACGGCAGGGATGTTGTATTTGTGACAGAAGGGGGGTTGGAAAAGAATTTTTTTGGGGTTGGGGGGGGGAGGAACCCATTATAATTTTGTAAGCAAAAAGAAGGGAAAGGTAAATTTAAGGCGAGTATTTTGCAGCGAAGGATGAAAACGGTGATGTGCCATGTAATTTGTTAAGGGGGTTTTGTGTTGACATGAAAAGGATTAACCACGGGTTTCGAAAGAGATCCCTGAGAGTGGGGCGGATGGAATTTTGGCAACAAATATGTTTTTTCTGAATTTTGGTTTTAATGACATGAAAGGGGGGTAATAATGTGAAGGATTGGGCTGCAGCCCATTCTCTTGTGTGAACATGCGGAACTGTGAACCGCAAAAAAAATTTAAAAGTTTTTTTTTTTTTTTTTTTTTTTCCCCCCCTTTAGAGATGTGTTTAATAGGTTATTTTGGGAGAATTCCCTTTTGAAAATGGCCCTTTCCAAAATTTTTTGTATTCCAAGGGGGGCCCCCGGGCCGTGTTGATCGCTTAATTGGTTTATTTCCCGGGAATTGGGTTGATTCATAATTTTATAGTAATAGGGGAGGGGCTCGGAGAAAATTGTTTTTCCCGTGTTGAAAGGGTTGGCAGGAAAAAGGATTGATAACCCCCCCAAAATGGTAAGGTTGGGGGTGTGTTGAAATTCAAGGGGAAAAAAAAAAAAGGAGTGGGAATAGGGAAGGGGATGGGAGTTAAAGCTTTACCCAAATAGCCTATGTCCTTTAGACCAGGGGTTTGAACATTACGTAGGGCCCTACGTTGTGCACGGTACCTTTCCGCCCGAGGGGGGCCCGACCCCCTCGTCTACTGCCGCGTGGGCAGGTGGCGGCCTTTTCCCGTACCGTTGTTTTCCCCCGGGGAGGGAGACCAACCCCGGCCCCTCCTTCTGTGGGGCAGCCTCCCCGGCTGCCCGGGACTCTTCCGGGGGTTCCCGGCAGGTTCCTCGCCCTGTTCGGCGCCCCGTGGAGGGCGCGCCCAGGCCTTTCTCACCCCTTTGGTGTCCGGGGGGCCTTCAAGGAGGAGGGTCCTACGAGCCCCCGGCCCTCGAGAGGGGTCTGTTTGTAGTTGGGTGCGTGCCCCTGCGGGGCAGACCGCGGGAGGGCCCCGGCAGCCCGGGGTGCGAGTCTTGGGGAGGGGTCGGCCCGGGAGGCCACGGACATGCCGGGGTCGGTTTTCCGGGGGGGTGCACCTGTGAGGGGCCCCGTACAGCCCGAGGAGGGTTTTTTGGGGGGAGGGTTGTCCCCTTTTGTGGTTTTAAAAAGGGGGGTAGCGTTTTTGGGAGTGGGTTAGGGGGGGTTACACTGCCCCCTTTTAGGCGTTGTGGCCGACGTGTAGGGTATGGTCGTGGACGCGCGATCATGCATAGGGCCCCGGGGAAAAAGGGAAAGGGTGAGTCCCGGGGGGGGTGTGGGTGGAGCAGTATTTAAGAGTTAGGTCCCTTTGGTGAATCCTGTCCCTATTATTAGTCCCACGTGGGGGGGGCATCGTGGTCCCCCAGGTCACAGTGATATACCGCAACGGGTGTTTTAGGTTTTAGGGTCTTCCGGGTCTTTTTTTTCGTTAGAGAAGGGTGGTCAGGGGGAAATTTAGGATACTTGTGTGCATTGTAATGTGCGTGATGGTGGGCCAGGGTTGTGTAAAAAAGAAGCGTGCGTTTGAAAAAATGTGGTTTTTGTTCCCTTTTTGGGTGGGGGGTTTGGGGGGGGTCCCGGCCTTAACCCCCCCCCAAAAAAAAAAAAAAAACCCCCCCCCAAAAAAAAAAAATAGGTTCTTTACTTTTTAAAAAATTTTTTTTTGGGTTTTTTTTTTTACTTTCCTTTCACTAAAAATTCCATTGTGGGACCTGTGGGGTGAAAAGTTTCCTTACTTTTGAGGGGGGGGGGGGAGGGGGAAGGGGGAAAAAGAAGGAGGGAAAAAAAGGAAAAGGGAAAAAAAAAAAGTTTGTGAAAAAACGGAAATGGTTGTTTGGGCCGGGTGAAATTTGCTTTTTTGGGGGGAAGGGGAAGCAAAAAAGGAGGGGAAAAAGGTTTTTGTTTTGTGCCAATAGATGCTTGGGTTCCTTTTTTTGAAGCCCCCTTCCCCCCCTTTAAACAAAACCCTTTGGGGTTTCCCCCAAAAGGGGGACCCCAAAAAACCCCCCCCCCCCCCCCCCCCTGTTTTTTTATTTTTTGAGCCCCTTAATTTTAAATTTGGGGGAGTTTAGGCTTTCCCCCCACCCAAAGAAAGATTTCTCAGTTTGTCCTAAAACCCCCGTCAAAACCTTTTTAATTTTTGTTTTTAAAAACCCCAAAGTTTTTTCTTTTTTTTTTCCCCTTTTTTCCCCCCCCCCTCCCTCCCTTTCTTATAAAAAACCCAAAAGCGATTTTCACCCAAATTAATGACAAAAAATTTTTTTAAAAAAAAGGGGGTTTTTCAAATAATTTGAATTTTTATGGGGACAAAACCTTCTCGGGGTTTTGGGGGAAGAGGATTTTTCCCGGAAAGAAATGTTTTAAAAAAAAGGAAAAAGGAAGAGAAAAAAAAAAACCAACCCCAAAAACAAAAAACAAAAAACAAAATTTTTTTTTCCCCCTTTTTTTTCCCCCCCCTTTCCCCCCGCCAAAAATCAGGAAGGAGTGAAAGGAAAAACAGGTTTTTAGGGGAAAAAAAAAAAGCAGTTTATTAATCATTAGAAGAGAATTTAAAAAAAACCCTTTTTTAAAAAAAACAACGAAAACAAAAAAAAGGGCAAAACTTTTTCAAGAAAAAAATTTTTTAAATCCAAGGGGGAGTGAGACAAAAAAAGGCTGGGGCCTTTTTTAAGGCGCAAAAATGCCTTTCTGGCTGTATTAACCAGTGAATTTACAGACCTGAAAAAACAGAGTTTTTAAAAGGGGCTGAGGAAAAAATAGATGAAACCACAAAAAATTTAAAAAGGGCATGTTAGGTGGAAAGAAAAAGGATTTTCAAGCAAGGGAAAAATTGGCTAAAAAACGTTTGACCTTTTTTTGCCTGGGTTTAAACCTTGGGGCCCGTGAGGGATGAAGTTTCAAACCAAAACCCCCCAAAACCCCCCAAAAAAACAAACCCCAAACCCCAAAAAGCCCAAACACCCAAACCCCAAAAAAATTTAAAAACTAAATAGCGGGCCAAAAACCAAGTACAACAACAGTTAATCAAGGGCCCAAATTGGTTTTTGGGGGAACCGGGGGGCCCGGGGAACCCTGTGATGCCCTCCCCCTACGTTTTTTTTTTTCTTTGGAAAGGTTCAGGGGGCCCCCCACAGGAAATTTTCCCCCATTGTTATTTTTAGCCCGGGTTCGGTTTTCAGGGTTTTCGGCCCATCTGGCATCGGGGCCCGGCCCTTTCCTTTAGTAACCAAAAATCCATGTTTAAAGGGGGGGGAAAATTTTTTGGGGCCAGTTAAAAAAGGGGGGAGGAAAGAAAATTTCGTAGGTTGAAAAAAAATTAATTCTGACCGCGTAGATGAAAAATAATTACGAAAAAAAAAAAGAAAGGTGGGAAAGTGAAAGGGGGGGAAAAAAAAAAAAAGAAAAAAAAGAAAAGGAAAGGGAAAAGGGGGTTGTTGGGGGGGGAAGGCCCAAAAGGGAGAAAGAAAAAAGGAAAGGGGGAAAAAAAAAAACAGAAAACCCCCAGAAAAAAAATTTTGTGAGTTCTTTTTCCCCGGGGGGGTTTTTTTTGGGCCCCCTTAAAAACCCCCCCGGAGTTCACAATTTTTGTGTAAAATTTGGGCCCCTTTTTCCCCCGGCAGTCTTGAGGTGTAATGCCTTTATTTAAATTACCCGATTTTCCAGTCAAAAACCCCCCCAAACCCGAAAAAAACCCTTTCCTTTTTTTTTAATTTTCCCTTTTGTTTCAGTGGATTTTCAAAACAAAAGCTCCAAAAAAACGGGGGAAAAAAAAAGGGGAGGGGGGGAGGGGGGAAGGGGGGAGGGTGAGGGGGAAAAAAAAATATGTCCCAAAAAGGTTTTCCCACCCCCCCCCCCTAAGAATTTTTTTTGGGATTTTTTTTCTTTGAGGAAAACCGAAAAACTGAAAAAAAATTTTTTGGGGGCCGCCCTTCCAATTTTTTAAGGGCCCCTCTCAAACCGGGGCCTTTTTGGCCAAAAAATTTAAAGTTTTACACCTTTTTTTTTTGTTATTTAACTACAGAACCTTTTTTTTTTTGGGGTTAAGTAATCCTTTTAAACCCGAAATTTTAAAAAGGGGGATAAAGACGTGGTTTCCAAAGATTCCCCCGGCAACGTAAATTTCCCTTTTGCAAAAAACCCTTGAAAACGTGCAATATTAGAACCCCGAAAAAAAAAGCTCGTCACGGGGACCTCACCTTGGGTTTTATGCCCCCGTTGCCCGGGGACTTACCCTTTTTGGCCCAAGCAAAATTTTTAAAAAAAAGGACTTTTTTAAAAAATTAAAGGACTTTCCCCCCGGGAGCGAATTGGTTTTTGGGGGTTTGGGGGTTTTTGGGGGTTTTTTGGGGGGGGGGTTTTGGGGGGGATGGAAAGTTCCAGATCGGGGGGTTTTTCCCCAAATCCCGACGTTTTCAACCACAACTCTTTTGGCGTTTGGCCAAAATAAAAAAACCCCCCCTTTTTTTGAGGGAAACACCTTTCCTTTTCCCTGAGGCGGGAAAACCAAAGGAAACAACCAACCCAGGAAAGGGCCCCCTTTTCCCCCCAAAAAAACCCCCCAAGTCAACCCCCTTTAACTTTTGGACATCAATTGGTTAAACCCTTCCCTGTTTTGGGGGCCCTTTTGGCAGATAGGTTTTTTTTAAGGGACTTTCCCCCGTTTGGAAAGGCCATCTCCCCCATCTCTTTAGAGTGGGGGGGGTTTGAAGGTGGAATTTGGTAATGACACGGTGGGTCCAAGCGGTTTGATTCTTTTGGGGGATGGCCTAAGGGGGGGAATTTTTTACTTGGGGAATTTTTTGGGTTTAAATTTTTTAAAACCCGAAGACTTTTTTGGGCCCTAAACGAAGGCATTTCATGGTTCCCTATGCCCTTGGATTTAGGCGTTTTAACCCTGTTTTTTCCCACTTGGGCGAATCCCTCCTTGGGCCGGGGAAGGAAAAAAAAAAAAGTAGGGGCCCCGGGGGAAGTTTAAACCCCTTTTAAAAAGGGGAGGAAAAAATCCTTCCCTTTTGGGGATTTTTTTGTGGCGTATACGCCATTGAGCGGGGTTTTCCCCAAACGCAGCCTTTTTTTTTGAAATTTGGGATTTAAAATTTTTCCCCGGGGGAATTTTGCAGCCTTTTGTTTTGGGAAAAAAACCCAGTTGGACGCTTGGCGCTTTTTTTCCCCTTAGAGACTTTGCCTCCTCCCTTTTTTTCCTCCCTTTTAATGGGGTTTGACATGCGTCGAAAAACCCCCCCCCCGGGGCCCAAAATCCTGGTGATCCCCGAAATTGGGGAACTTTGGAAAAGGAAAACCCGCATTGGGGAAAAAAAGGGGTTTTAGGGATGAGGGGGCCCTTTTTGGGGAGGAGTTCCCTTTTTTTTTGGGTTGTCGGATGACCTGGCATACTGAGGTAAAAATTTGGTTTAAATGTTTCGAATTTTCATTTTGTGGGGCCCCCAAAAAAAAGGAGGTTTTGTTGGGATTAAAAGGTTTTTAATTTTAGGTTTTTTCCGTGCTAAGTTTTAATTTAAGCGTTGGTTTAAAAAAATTTTCTTTTCAGTTTTGGTGTTTTTTCCCCCGGTTTTACCCCTTTTTTTTCAACCTCATTGAATTGGGAAAATGCTAGTGACGGGCATGATTTTCCGGGGTTTTCCGAAAAGGTTAAACTTTTGATTTTCCCCGATTTTTTTTTGGGGGGGGGTATTTGTTCTCAAAGGACCAAGGACGAATTTTAATTTTAAGTGTGGCCACGGATCAAGAAAATTTTTGGGTTTTCCTGAACTTTGGGGCCCCCGGTTGGGGGTCTTAACCCCCACCTGGAGTTTGGTTTTGGGGGACGAACGTTTTTTGGGTTTTTGCCGCGCTGGGTGGAAATGGGCCCTTTAGCTAAACCCCAGTTTTTCTCCCGGGTAAAATAATTTGCAAAAACTGGAAAAGGCAACATCTAGTTTTTAGAAATGAAGGAGGCGGGGTTGGGCATTTTTTTGTCTGGGGTGGTTTTTCCCCGGGGGGGGAAAACCCTTTTTTGTGCAACCAAAGTTGTGATTGCCAAATTCCCTTTTTTTGCCCTCCTCCCCCTTGTCTCCTAAAAATTTTTTGTAAACCAGTTTTCCTTTTTGAAAGGGGAAATGGGGGGTCTATTTGTCTGGTTCTTTTTAAATGGAAATCCTTCTTCACCTGATTTCAAAATTTTTGACAAGGTTTTAATTCCAAAATTTCTTTGGGGGCTTTTTTTGTTTTTCCCCCCCCTTTTTCCAGCCGAAGAAACAGACCCGTTGAAGGTATTCCCCCCCGGAAAAAAAAGTTTTTTTGATCTTGGGTTTGGAGCAAAGGGGGGGGTCAAAAAATTTGTTTTGTAGGTGGTGGTTCCCGGTGGGTTTGGGGGTTTTTAAAACCCCAATAAATGTGTAACGTATTTGTCCCAATCTTCCTGGTTTTTGAAGATTGAATTTTTGGGGGTTTTTTAGGACATTATAGCCCAAAGTTCTTTCCGGGTTTCCCCAATGGTGAAGAAATGGTTTTTTGATTTAATTCTTTTTCAAAAAAGTCCAGTGGGTTTTTTTGAAAAAACGGGCCCGTGCCAATTGCAAATTGGTTTGGCTTTTCAAACTTTGTAAATTCCTTTTTTAAATACCTCAGAAAAAAAGTCAAACTAAGGTAAAAGAAGGGCCAATTTTTTCCGGGGGAAAAAAAAAATAAAAAAATTTGGTTTTTTTAACTTTTTGGTGTCCCCAAATTTTCCCTGGCTCCAATACCCCCAACCAAAACAAACCCCAAACCCAAAAAAAAAAAAAAACAAAAAAGCCATATTGGAAAGTTTTACAAACTTTTTTAAAAAAATCAAAAATGGAAAAATTAAATTTGGGGAACCAAAAAGGGGGAAAAAGTAAAAAGAGGGCTAGCAAAGGCCCCCGGTGAGGGGAGTAAAAAAGAAAAGTTTTTTAAATGTGGTTACTTTTTTTAAATTGGGTTTTCGAGAGAAAAGGTTATTGAAAAATTTGGCAAAAACTGTTGGGGAAAAGGGGGTACAACCCTGCAGGGTAATATGTGTAATTTTCTTTAAAGTCTTTGTGGAAAATTTCCAAAAAAAAAATTTTTTTTTTTTTTTTTGGGGGGAAAAATTAAACGTTTAGGAAAACACCCCTTGGAAAAGGGGGCCTTAAAAATTAAACCAAGGGGCTGGTCCCCTTTTTTTTGTTAAAATGTTTTTTCGGATTTTTTAAAACCCCCAAAAAAAAAATGAAAATTTTTAGGGGGGGGGGGGGGGGGGGAAATGGACCGCCCCAGGGTAAAGGGGGGAAGGTCCCAAAATTCAATTTAATCTCAACCGAAGGGGGGACAAAAAGAATAAAATTAAAAAAAAGGGTGAGTGGGAGTGAAATTAAGATGTGAGTGAAGATTGTTCCCCAAAACCAAAAAAAAAAAAAACCCGTAAATGGGGTAAAAACGTTTTTTAAAAACCCCGCCTTCTCTCATGGACTCCTCCTGCCCTTTCCAAATTTGCCCCCCCTTCCCCCCTTTCCCTTTTAAGCCTTCATAGCTTTTCCCCTTGCCGAAAAAACGAGGGTCTAGAAGCAAAAAATCAAAGGGGTTTTAGAGGGTTCTCAAAAAAGGGGGAAAAAAGAAAAACAAACGAGTGCAAAAAAAAAAAAAAAGGGAAACAGGTTTTAAAAAATCGAGGTTTTTGGAAAACAAACGAGGTTTTTTAAAAGGGGAAAAAAAAAGGGGGGTTTGAAGTTAACTAAAAGTTGTAAAAGGTAAAAAAAAAGAGGGGTCAAAGTTAAAATCGGGTTTCTAGAAACAAAACAATCAAAGGGTTTTAAAAGAAGTTTCCAAAAAAAGGTTGAAAAAAAGTTTTAAAAAATGCCCCCCGAACTTGCCAAAATACCACGCCCCCCCAAAACCCCGCCCCAGCCCCAGGAAAACGAACGAAAAGAAATTAGGCCCCCCGGGGACGGGAAGAAAAAAGGGAAAAACGGCGTTTTCCCCCCCAAAAACCCCAAAAAATGGGTGAAAAGCCCCGGAAAATTAAAACAAAGTTTTGTTTGCGCAGGAGCGGTGAAACCCCCCCAACACCCCCAAAACCCCCAAAACACACACCCAAAACACACGACACAAACCCCCACCACAACAAATATTTTTCCCGGGGAAAAAAAAAACAATTAAAATAACAAAAAAAACATTTTTTTGTTTGCTTCAAAAATTTCAATTATTTTGATCAAAGGGAAAAAACCAGTCCCCGCCAAAAAAAGCCACCCAGCCCCAGGGAGAGAGGAGAAAAGAAAAGAAAAAAAAAACCCCAAAAAAAAAAACAAACCAAGAAAAACCAAAACCCCCCCACAAAAAAAACCCCCCAAAAAGCGAAAACAAAACAAAAAAAAACCCCCCCCAACCAAACCCACAAAAAGGGGGGGGTGAATATTTTCCCTTTCCCCCAAATCCTTTGGTGGTTTTACACCCCCAGTTGCCTTTAAAACCCCCCCCCCCGCCTGTTTTTTCTCACCGCCCCCATCCCAATATTTGTTGGGACGCTTAAAACAATTTTTTTAAAAAACCCGGGGAAAACAAAGTCCCATCTTGTTCAAATATTTCCCCCCCCTTTTTTTTTTCGTAAAAAAAATCTTTTTTTTTAGCATCATTTTTTTTACCAAAAAACCCTAAAAAGAATAGTCCCAATATTTTAAAAATGAAAATATGAATTTAAAAATTTTTTGAGTGATTTAAAAATTGTGGAAAATGGATGCGAACAGACGCCGGAAAAGGGGGGCGGGAAGGGCCCCAAATAAGGTTGGTTTTTAAAAAAAAAGAAGTTTTTATTTCCCAAAAACCACACACAAAAAAACACACAGGAACACCAACAAAAAACCCCCCCCCCCCCCCCCCTTTTTTGTTTTTAAAAAAAAAAAACCCCCCAACCCAAAAAACCGGGGGGCAAAAAGAAAGAAACACAACCCCAAGGGGCCCCCCCAAACCCCCCAAAAAACAACAACCCCCCGGGGCCCAAACCCCAAAAAAACAAAAACCCCAAAAACCCAAAACCCCAAAAAAAATCAAAAAAAAAATTTTTTTTTAAAATCAAAGGGGCCTTTTCGCTTTCCCACCCGGGTTTTCTTTTTTTTTTTTTGGGCAAAGGGCCCCTTTTAAAAGATTTCCCCTAAAAAAAATTTTTTAAAAGGAAAATTAAAAAGCAAATTTAAAACAAAAAAAAATTTTAAAAAAACCCCGAAAAAACCCAAAATTTTTTTTTTAAAAAAAGAAAAATTTAATTTTTTTCCCCAAAAAACCCCTACAAAAACAAAAAAAAAAAAAAAGAAACCCAAAACCCCCCCCCCCTTTTTTTAAAAACAGTCAACCTTTACCCAAAAACCAAAAATTTTTTCACAAGGGGCCCAATTTTGTTCGTGGGTTCCCCCCCTCCCCTTTTTTTTTTTTCCCCGTAAATTTATGGTTTAAACCCCCCTTTTTTTTCCCCCCCAAATTTTTTTAATTTCTTTGGGGGAATTTGGGGACGACCCCAAAACCCCCCCGGGCCCATCATCATGGAACACACACACACACACACACACACACACACACACACACACACACACACACACACCGTCTAATATCACGTTTAGTGGAAAGACGTTAAATGAATGACACACACACACACACACACACACACACACACGCGCGCGCGCGCGCGCGCACGCACGTACGCATGCACACACACACACACGCACGCACGCACGCACGCACGCACGCACACACACACACACACACACACACACACACACACACACACACACACAACATACTTAAAACATTTACCCGAAAATCTACACTCACGCACATAGATAATCAAGACTGACACAGACTTTGGGATTGGCTTAATGCATGTGTCTGGCATCTGCAAAGCGTTCTCCATGAGACCCTCTGTCTAAATCTGTTTGTATGTGTAGCAGGTGTGGTGTAACATGTCTGGACTAGTCTGTATGCAGTGACACCTTGATGACCATGAAACTGAAACTAGTAGAGATGAACCGCAAGCACATATACAAGTCAGCATCCAAATGATACAAGAGAATAAATTCAGATGTATAGCCACAAAAAACCCACCCGCAAACAAAAACAAATAATAATGATAATAATAATAATGAATACTTACATAGGCCCTATTCTCGGCTAGAGACCAAGCTCTAAGCGCTTTACAATCAACACTCGTTTACACAACGGGCTGCCCACCTGGGTAGTGCCGACTGAAGAGCTGCCAGCTGGCGCTTCATTCAGTCGTTTCCCATGTCATCAAGTCAACATCGTTCAATATCGTTCACTCATTTTCCTTACTTCCTTCATTCTTTCCATTTCTCACGCAGGGTGCATACTATGTGTAACGTGTCATCCATACCAACGGCCAAACTGGCCTTCTCTTCCGAAAGTTGGTGATGGGATTTTACGTGTGTGCAAGATATTATGCGTGCGTTCACACACGGAACCTCGGTTTATAGTCTCATTCGAAGGACTGTATGGGAAATGGAGTCAAAACCAATGTTAACTCCGGGGGAAAATCCCCCTGTACCGAAACACCCCGGCGGAGATTCGAACCCGCAACCCCAGGATCACCAAGATTACGAGTCCGGCGCTCTACCCACTGAGCTATTCCGGCTCTCGGAACAAACAAACAAACAAAACAAAACAAAACAAACAAACAAACAAAAAAACAAAACAAACAAATAAACAAACAAACAAAAAAAGAAAATATCTAGAGGTCGACCTCGAAGGTCATGTTAGGACTGTAAGTCAGCTGGAAGTAAAATTGTGTGGTGTATTGTTGTAACGCAATGGGACAAATCATTCGTTCTAAACTGGCAGAGTTTTTTTTTCAAAGATGGGAGAAAAAGAAAGAAAAAAAAAGGAAAGAAAGACAGACAAACGATCAGAAAAGGGGAAAAAAAACTGAGTGCAGTTCGTATTTAGGAAATGGAAGTCATTGCTGAGTGGATTAGGTTTAAAGGGAAGAAAGAAAAAAGAAAGAAAGAAAGAAAGAAAGAAAGAAAGAAAGAAAGAAAGAAAAGAAAGAACAAAACAAAACAAACAAAAAAACAGAAAGAAAAGAAAAAGAAAAAGAAAAGAAAAGAAAGAAAGAAACAGTTGTTTGCATTCAGGAATCGGAAGTGATTGCGGAGCGGCGCAGCTGCAAGAATGAAGTAAAAACAAAACAAAACAAACTTTGCACTAAATAAAAGAAAACAAAATCCTGCAAAACCCCAAAACCCAAACAAGTCAATGGATTGTGTGTTTTGCCAGGCCCGGCATCGATTGGGAACAGGATTACCTTTGACATCTGGCCTCTCACCTCGCCCAGCATCAATACTCCTTCCCTGTGTGTCCTAGCTAGTTCTGCATCAGAAGCAGGACATAATTATTTCACTGGATTTACTCTTCGTGACAATTCTGACGGTATTGAGATACTGAGTCTTTGTGTTCCATTGCATAAGAATAATTCTAATTCATAAGGGGGAGGGAGGGGGGGGGGGGGGGATTTGTCCAAAATCACTAGGATCCGTCTCTATTTTGTTATTTTGTATCGAACAGATTTTATTTGCCATCAAAATATGACAACAACAGATGTTGCAGCAGCAGAGAAGAAGAAGAAGAAGAAGAAGAAGAAGAAGAAGAAAGAGGTGGTGGAGGAGGAGGAGGAGGAGGAGGACGACGACGAGGAGGAGGAGGAGGAGGAGGTGGAGCAGGAGGAGGAGGAGCAGGGGGAAGAGGACAACATTAGCTGTATCAGCAGGATCAAGTATGACAGCAACAACAACAATAAAAAAAAAAGTAATGGTTATGGTGACATGTCACTGAAACTAGCATAGATATACCACAAGCGCGTCTACAACAATTCATCAGAATGATACAAGAGGATGACTTTCAATGTACAGACACCAGGAAAAAGAAAATCCCTGAACATATGGAGAGATCAAGCCACGTCATGGTGTCTGATGCCGCGCCGACCTGGAAGGCCATAGTAGGAGTGTAAGTCAGTGGAAATCAGAATTGTTTGCTGTACTCTTGCAACCAAATGGGACAAATCATACATTGTAAACAGGGAAACCTTGCCTAGAAGATAGACAGGGAAGAAAGAAAATAATCAAAGAGCGACAAACAAACAGAAAAGGAGAAAAAAAAAACAACAACATGCAAAGCATATAAACGTACTCCCAGTTTTCCAAATCGCTTATAAATCGGCGAAGTACTTTCTGAGATAAATAACGGCAAAATAACGGTTTTTACGGTTATTTAACCGATGTGCACTTTTGAAACTGGTATTTTAGTCCTCACTGGGCTAAAGCCTATGTACCTACCAAATTTCATACAGATCGGACAGTATGCCAAGAATAACGGTTTTTAACAGTCAAATTTTGAAACACTATATGGAAGCGCCATTTGTGAGTGACAACCTTTCTGTATACTAAATTTCATTAAAATCCACCAATATGTAAAAAATAAGGGCAAAATAACGGTTTTAACGGTTATATAACCGATGTACACTTTTGAAACTGGTATTTTAGTCATCACTGAGCTAAAGCCTATGTACATACCGAACTTCATCCAAATCGGACAATATGTCAAGAATAACGGTTTTTAACGGTCGAATTGTGAAACACTATATAGAAATGCCATTTGCGTGTGATAACCTTTCAGTATACCAAATTTAATTAAAATCCACCTATATATAAGAAATAACGGCAAAATAACGGTTTTAACTTGTATAATCGATTTTCAGCGTTACATCCCTTACATATGGAAAGAGGCTCCGATTTGTCACAAGATCATCCAAACCGCTTATAAATCGGCCAAGTACTTTCTTAGATATTCCATAAAGAAGAAAAACCGTTTTGGGCCGTTATAACCGATAGTAACGGCTATTCTGGTCAAATAAAACATCGGGCATCATCCATGACCCATAGTGAACATACCTACAAATTTTCAGAAAGATCGGCCAAATACTTTCTGAGATATTCCATAAAGAAGAAAAACCGTTACAGGCCGTTACAGCCGTTAGTAACGGCTATAACGGGGTAAACTAAACATCAGGCATCATCCGTGACCCATAATGAACATACCTGCTACTTTTCACAAAGATCGGCCAAGTACTTTCTGAGATAGGCCATAAAGAAGAAAAACCGTTTCAGGCCGTTACAGCCGTTAGTAACGGTATAACAGTAAACTAAAACATCGGGCATCATCCGTGGCCCATAATGAACATACTTGATAATTTTCAGAAAGATCGGCCAAGTACTTTCTGAGATATTCCATAAAGAAGAAAAACCGTTACAGGCCGTTACAGCCGTTGTTAACGGTTATAACGGGGAAATTAAAACATCGGGCATCATCCGTGACCATTAATGAACATACCTACACATTTTCAGAAAGATCGGCCAAGTACTTTCTGAGATATTCCATAAAGAAGAAAAACCGTTACAGACCGTTACAGCCGTTAGTAACGGCTATAACGGGGTAAACTAAAACATCGGGCATCATCTGTGACCCATAATGAACATACCTGCTAATTTTCATAAAGGTCGGCCAAGTACT
>CM065719.1:86069467-86075288 GCA_033310375.1 Conus canariensis
TAATAGCTTGGTCATCAACTTGATCATTTGTAAGTTCAGGAAGTAAATCATCGCAGTTCATGTTTTATTAATGAATAAATATTATTTTATTTTTTAAAAATGAGCACCGAAAAAACTATTACTAACCTTGTATACCATTCTGCTGTTATTGGAGGCCTAAGTGTAGGATACACAATGCTTGGTAAAAGCCTGTTAAAAATAAAACCAGCAGATCTTGGCAAACTAGACTTTGAAGACTCAGCAAAGCTGATTGCTGTTATTACAGCTTCATTTGCTACGAAAGATTTTCTAGTTAAGCAAGGAATAATTCCAGACAGTATCAATATGTAAAATTAAAAAAATACATTTATAAAAATGGCTTCACTCGTAATGATGATTGGTGGCGCTGTGGTTAATGCGCTTGCTTTTAGCGGAAGTAATTACGCATTTAGTAAACTACGGGATGACGGCGAGAGAAAAAGACATAACAAAGCTATGGAGCAACTAGCCGCAGCACAAGCTGCGTATGAAAAGCAGAGAATTGAGCAGTTAGATTTTATTAACGATGAACTGAAAAAACAGGGACATGCAGCTTACACATTTAAAGATGTTGATCAAGCAATAAAAGAATATTATCTTGTAACAGGCAAGCCAATCGAGACATTGCCTCCACCAAAATTCAGCGATTTTTATCAACCATCAGAAAAACAAAAGATGCAAGAAATATTGTTTATTGCCTTTGGCATGACCGTTGTGTATTTTGTTGCACATAATATTGGCTGAATAAAAAATGAACAAGATCTATTATTCGCCAAAAGGATATTGGAAGGGAATAACAGCAATTAAAAAGCTAAGCCAAGCAGCTGGAGTCAGTGAACAAACAGCAAAGGAATGGTTATCTAAACAAGCGATTTGGCAAATTTATCTACCAGCGCCTAAACAAATACAGAGACCACACTTTGTGAATATAACTCCAAACGACACCCATCAAATGGATCTTCTATATTTACCCCATGATACGATTAGACGAAAAAGATTTAAGTACGCACTTACAGTCATTGACATAGCTTCAAGATACAAAGATGCGGAACCATTAACACAAAAGAGTGCTTCTGCTGTTGCTGTTGCTATACAACTGATATATCAACGAGGACCCTTAACTTATCCTCGCATGATTCAAGTCGATGATGGGAAAGAATTTAAAGGACAAGTGAATCAATTATTGTTAAAACATAGAGTTACCATTAAAAGAGGCATTCCGGGTGTTCACAGATCACAGGGTTTGGTTGAAAACTTTAACAAACAGTTATCTGAAAGACTTTTCTCCTACCAGTATCACAGAGAGCTGATTGACAATTCTCGCAACACAGAATGGGTTAGAAGGCTGCCCTCAGTTTTGCGCGCAATGAATAATGAAGAATTTAAAGGTCTAAAACCAGTACAAGCAATCAGAAAACAAACAATAAATGTTGTTGAAGGAGAGTCTTCATCAAGCAAACTATTACCATTTGGTTTGAAAGTGAGATACCTTTATTCGCCGGGAGAAGCGGAAGGGGACACTCGCATCAGGGCAACAGATCCAGTTTGGAGTGTTGATCCATATGAGATAAAAAAAATTGTGAAAATGAATCCGCCCGTGTATTATTTACGAGAAACTGACACAACAAAACGACCAGCCCCCCGAAGATCTTTTGTGAAGGAAGAACTGCAGATAATCCCTCCAGACACAGTTCCAGTCGCTTAATTATTTTTTAATTTAAATTAAAATGGCGGCAAGAATGGAAAAGGAAGAATCCTTACGTAAAATGGCACTGGAAGCAAGAATGGTGAAGGAAGAGTCCTTAGAAATAATGCGAGAAATATTTGATTATAATCTTGCTATTAGACTAATATTTAAGAAGATTGATCATGCCATGCTAGACAAAACCTCAAATTTTGATTGGGAGCAAGAATATATTAAAAAGATAAAAAAAATTCGAGCACATTTAGCAGTAATGGATAATAATTTGGTTGAATTGGTTGGTGATATATTTAAGCTTAAAGAACTACGCAAATACATTTGGGTTTAAAATGGAAGCTCAAAGGGAAATGGCAGAAATGGCAAAGGAAAAGTCTTTAAAATTAATGCAAGATTTATTTGAGTATCAGTATATCATTAAAGAAGTATTTGAGAAGATTGACAATCCCTGGCTAGAACAATCGCCAGACAATCGCTTTAAACCCCAAAGCTTTTATTTTGATTTTGATTTATGGAAACATGAATATTGTGAAATGACAAAAAAAATTAAAGCACATCTAGCATTAATAAATAATATTAATTTTGCTAAATTAGATGATGATATAATTGAACGTGCGATTGCTGAAAAATATAAGCCCATATGATTATACTATTCTCCAATGACCAATTGCATATGAAAACTCTGGATTAACAAATACTCTTTTTGTGTTAGTGCGGTCAAGAGACCGTTTTGTTACAACTGTTGTGTTAATCTCATGCAGATTAGATCGCAGCTTGTAATTGTCATGATGAAAAGTCTTATTGCCAAACAATGCTTCTTTGTAGTTGTCATGGGTTATGCTTGACTGCACAACACTACGAGATATTCCCTTTGCTTTTTTAACAACTTTTTTTTGGCTTGAAAGACTGTACATTTTCGACCTCAAACCAACAAACTCCTTGATCACCTCTCCAGATAATTCATCCTTCATCTTACCTAAAACCTTCTTATTAATAACTGAATGCAAAGGTGAATCTTTAGGGTAATCAGATGTGTCGTACCATCCCGCATGCCCTTTTGCTACTTCTAATTCCATGTCTTTGTAAAAATCTTCAGTAGGGATGTCGATTACAAAAGAATCTGTATCTGTGTACAGAACTCTGGACTCTGGATACAAGGGTTTAAAGTAGTCGTAAAGAAATTCTAACATCAAAAGCTTCGACAGCTCTAAAACAGTAAACCCAATAAAAACGGGCTTGTCCAATTTGACTTTCTTTTTTTTCATCATTATGCCAAAAAGCTGATCATGAAATCTTCTGAAGTCCTGATAATTAGGTTTTGAAGTCAACTTAATTGCAACGTTTTCTCTGGTGACCAATCTAACATCTTTACGCTTGTGCGGATTTTCCATAGTCTTTCCAAAATCAACTTGAAAAAGTCTTTTTCTGAAGCATCTGCGGATTTAGTTCTGAGATCAGTGTTCTTCATGATGTATGGTTTCATGAACTGTTCTTGATCAAATGCAATTATACGATGAACTGTTGTTAACTTTAAACCATGTCTTAAATAAAATTGAAGAAGTCTGTAATGACAGACATAATTTTTTTTGTCACGAAGATTAGGCACAAGTTTAGGCGGTTCTGTCATTGCCATCTTTAGACTTTCTGCCGCTAATGGATAGTCATTATGGTAATCATGAAGTTCATGAGGATATTCTAAATCAACTTCTAGAATGAGCCCTCTTTTACGATCAGCTTCTAGAGTAGGTAGCCATTTTAAAAACTTTTGAATGTCTTTTACAGTGTACATTTTAAAGTTGCGTAATGGAAGTGATTGCGCCATTGCCCATCCATACAGATTGTTTGCATCTAAATACATGAGATAGTTAGACCTTTTACTTGGATCATAGTCGTCCAAGTATTTGTTGTTTGCTTTACAGTAATGGTGAGACGCCATACTGATTCCCCCACGCAATCCGTTTTCAATCATCTGAAGCATTGGCAGGTCAGACAATAAATCAATTTGTACTCCAGTAAATTTTAAGAAAGCGTCCCAGCTCATCCCAGGCGCAGAAATATAATGCGCAGGATCCAGGCTGTAATGTTTCATGCAGGTCTTCCTATAATTTTCAAAGACGTCCGCCAACAAACAGGTATCCGCCATTAAATAAGAATCATGATAGTCTCCCATCGTTTTACACTCTAACTTCTGCCACGCATCTTGAGCATGCTGGTAATCAGAATCACTGATGTCCTTTCCTCTAAGACTACTAAAGAACGCGCCTTTAGGTGGAAGGGCTGGGTTATCAAACCTTTCCCAACTGTTCATGTACTCATAAGGGTAAACGCCCTTTCTAACAAGAGTTGGGTCAAAATATTCTTCTGTTATTGGGCAGGACTTTAAGGATCCTGCCAGTGACTCTAAACTCCCCATCAGGTGTTGCATAGAGTCGTAGAAAGACATGTTATTTAAAGTGAAACACATGTACTTTTCTGATGACTGTGCAATGCATGACACCCTAAAGGTGCTAGTTACTGCTTGCATTATAAGGTGAGAGTCGTAACCTCGCAAGTTGTGAAAGAATATAGGAAGTCTCCAAGTCCTAGGATCAAACTTTAGTTGAAGATTGCAATTGTTATGCGCTGCTCCTCTAAACTTTCCGCTAATGTGATCATGGTCTCTTACTGTTGGATTTAAACTTTTAGGTGTTAGCTCTAAACCACAAATCCAACAGTGAGTGGCTGAGTCATAGCGATCTTGATCTTCGGGGGTCATCTTAAGATCGGATAAGAATAGATTATTAGAACAGGCATTACGAACTTCTTGCATGCGTTTTAAGAAATGTTTTGCTGCATGTGGTCCTCTGTATAATTCTGGCTTTGAATGTTCACCATCTGACCTGACAACAATGAAGGCAAATGAACAAATCTGGTGGTTATTCATTATAACTGTTTTTGGTAAATGTTTTGGAGCAGGTCCCTCATAAGGAACAATAAGCGACTCGAAGTCTGCGTAAACAACATATGGAGACCTCTGGAGTTTTTTGTAATTCTTAAAACTAACCTTACTGCCTTCTCTTGGCATAATTAGTTCTGTATTGCAGCCAACTGGGCTGAGACAATGTTTTACATGTTCGCTCGCAGCTTGAACAGACGGAATTCTTGTTAAACATTTTCTACAAAATTCTTGTTTGCTATGTTGTTTTGTAGTATGCACTAGTAATCTACTCATTGTGCGTATTAGAGTGTAGTGCAACCCATTAAGGCTTTGCATTAGGAGTAAGTCTACATGGTGTTTGGTTGGTTCGCCTATTGTTGGACTGTTCTTTGACACTCTAATTGGCAGAAGGTTGGTTTCTTCAGACCATGTGTAGACATTAACAGTTATTGGTGGATTTTGTTTTTCAAACTGATCAATTTTGTCTACAGCCATAGGAAATTCAAGACCGTTAAAGTTAAGATCATTGGCCCACTGTAAATAGTTAGATACTCTCTCTGCATTTTTGGCAACGTGATGCAGCCTAGCAAGAACGCACCACATAAAACATTTGTCGTCTGAATTTTTTATGTTCAGAACTGCTTTCTTTGCAACTAATGTTGGAGGCAGTGGAATGTAAGACTTGCCTACAATCGGCTCATACTTAGCCTGTCTTAATCTGATGTCTAGGACTTCACCCTCTGACCAACCAGAGCCTCTCATTTTAGCTGCTTCAGAGGCTTCATTAAACTGTGTAAGAAGTTGATCTGCCCAACCGGGTGTTAAGTCATTATGAGAAAGAATAGTCTGCTGTTTAGTTGAGACCCAGACTTCTAGAATTTTTTTCGGTTTTTGTTTATAGTCCCATTAAAAAAAACTAACCCCTTTCTTTAACTGGAGGGTTTATTGTTAGTTTACTTGGAACTTGGGGGAAATAGATGTACAACGCTTGCCTGTACCTTTTTTTTGGGTTTAATAACTTTTAAAAAAGACCTCATTTAAAGCTTTTGACAAACGCCTTCCTCTTCCATTGCATCAAAAACCCAAAGTCAAAACTGTCTATATCTTATCCATGTTGGGGTTTTTTTTTCTAACTCAAAATATTTATTTAAATTAAAAAAAAAAAAACTTAATCAGAATCAATATCA
>CM065719.1:86075388-86077888 GCA_033310375.1 Conus canariensis
CAGCGAAGTGCAGGAAAATGAAGAAAATGTCCGAGTCGGGACTCTTGACGCGGACGAAGCTGTAGCCATCCCGTTCAGCGTACGCACAGTAGAGGGCAACTCTGGAATCCGTCTCTTCTTGTGTGGATTTGAGCGTTGCGGTTGGCGTCCTTGTTGTCGTCAGCTCATCTGCCGATTGCAGCAGGAAGGCTTCTCCCTCACATATCAGCATGACTTTTCTGACCTTGAATTTTGGCGCATTCTCATCTTTGCTCCAAACGTCGTGTAATACTTGGCTGAGCTGCTTCTTGTTTTTGTCATTTGACAGAAACGTTTTACAGTCTGCAGGACGTTTGGTGCTTTCTCCTTTCACGATGATCTTATCGCCAGTGCCTCTCCTTTTCCTTTCCATCGCTTTGACTGAGTCCGTTTTGTACATGTCTGTACTGAACACCACGCCCGTTCCCTTTGGCAGCATGTCAGATATCTTCTGGCTGATCTCCCTGAAATTGGAAGGAAGCTGTTGCAAGCAGTGAAACACTGCATTGCCATCGATCACAACCAGCGTCGCGTCATGGGGAGGTAGAGCGGGATCTTCCATATCTTTGGTGAGGTAGTTGAACCCTTTTGCTTTGTCGGTCTTGTCAAAGAAATCGTCAGCAGTGGCAATACTGTAAGGTACAGGAGTAAGTTGGTATGTCATCAACTGTTTCAGATTGAGTTGAACACCTGCTTCCTGTGCCTTCACAAGGAGTTGAAAGGCACGGTTCCCTTGTTGTTTGTATTCCACAACCTTCTTCTTGGTAGTCTTCATGTGGACGGTTTTGTTCACCGATGCTATCGTTTTCAGATTTAGCCGCTTGACTGGTTCAAAGAAATTGTCATTTGCCATCAGTCTCTGCGTGATGAACGCCTCCTTCACGGCGTTACCAGTTTTTTCTGCCCTCAACACATCATGCTGAATGCCGGCTGGGACAGATGCTCCAGATGACAGGGCGATGAGTTTGACCGAGGCTTCCTCACAGAAAGGGTCGATGAAACTTTTGATTGCATCCTGAGTCTTCATGACGTTGCTTTCGCTCTTCAGTATCTCAGAAGGACGCAAGTCACGATATCTACTGCCAACCTCATCACCTTGTGCCATGCCAGCCATGTCGAGATCAAGATACTTTGACCTCTCATGGGTTGTCCTGACCCATCTTTGGTTGGCCTCCTGGTTCGACAGCAGTCTCGTGAGACCAGCGCCACCTCCGGCAGCTCCTCCTCGGCTTTTGGCGTGATTCATGAACGTTTCTTCCATGGTCTTGTCCACTGCACAGCGACTGCTAGGAATGAAGGACCTTGCCACGCTGAAAGCACCTCGCTGCAGCATCTCCTTGGCTCCAGGATGTGACAAAGTCAATGTTTGCCAAGAAGACTGAGAAGAAGGTCAGGTAGCGTGCGTAGTTTTGTCCACCGAAACTGAAGAAGAGGTCTGGCATTTGGGACATCGTTTGTGCGTACAGCAGGAAGTCGGTGATTTTGACAGCCTCAAGGAGCGCTAGGACAAGCCATACATGATTGATGTCGACAACCAAAGTTGTGCAGTTGGTCCAAAGATTCCTTCTCTGACTCTATCTCTGAACTGTTCGTACTCTGCCATGAAACTGAAGATAGCTTCATCTTGCTGAAGCTCAGTCAACGTCTCTTTTGAGAAGAAACATGAGGCGGTCTGGAGTTTGATCATGCTGTCTTCTGACAGTGTCGGAAATGACATGTCTTCATCTCTGATTTCAAGATATCTTTCCAGCAGCAAGCGTTCTAGACTCTCAAGCATTGTCTTATGGCAGAACAATGCTTGTTCATATGTTTGCCAGACAGCACCCGTTGCCGAGAACCAGAAGAGATCAGACCTGCCTTCAGAAGGATATCTCCGAACCCAGAACCATCCAGCTTTTCCCCAAGCATCTTGAGGTACGCGCAGGCAAGGTGGACAGCACCGATCAGAATAATATGCTTCTTGTACCGGTCAGGTTAGTTCCCGAGATCGGGTAGGCTTTCATACAAACCCCAGGATCAAACGTAGTGATAACGTACTCTTGTCCAACCTCTCTCGTGGCCTTCTCTGCAAGTCGCAAGCACTCCTGGACTGTCTTGTACTCGGTGATTGGGTGATGGATCACAGGGTAGTAGTCCAATGTCTTCTTTGCCGGGTTCTGCCCACACTGTGAAATGAAGCCAGCCCACACTGGTATTTCCTGATCTGACATGCTGCTGTATTTCCAGAGAAGAATCCAGTGGAGGTTTGAACTTTGAACCTCAACGGTCCAGTGCCTAATTGCAAAAGGTGGGCTTTGCCGCTGGTTTACGAAGCATTCTGGTAAATTCTCTTGTGTCAAATACACAGACTGCAGAAGAAGAAGCTGTCATAGCCTACGTATCAGAAGAGTCGCTTTCTACTTGTGCCGAGGGAAGCGAATCAAAATAATGAGATTGTGGTTGATTTAAGTACAGTCTGGCAGATGTCGCCATGAAACAGAAT
>CM065719.1:86082888-86095388 GCA_033310375.1 Conus canariensis
TTATAACCTCCCTTGACCAATTAGCACAAAAGCTTGCAGAAGAAAACTACAATGTATTGGCCTTACAATCCCTAAACACACATAGAAACAAATTACCTAAACTTGCTGGCTATTATTTCCCCCCAATTGTTCAACAGGGGAACACAGATGAAAAAATCAACGTAGCCATTTACATCAAGGAAGGAGAAAACAACACCCTCTGCGCAAGTCCCGTTCCACCAGACACACCTGATTCCTATTCCTGCGCAGTCAGGGTTCAGGTAAATTCTAACATCGTATTAACTGTTGTGTCAGTCTATCTACCACGGGGACCTAACGAGTTTAATTCTGAATGGTGACGATCATTACATACAAGACCAGATAAAAACAATAGATATCTTATAACTGGAGATTTTAATGCTCATTCCCCGTTTTGGGAAAAGAATTGTCAGTCGATTACTAGTAACCGTTTTATAGAAAATCTAGTCGGCTCGTCCTTATATCTTTTGAATGATGGGAGAATAACACGAATTCCTGACAACCCTAAGCACAAGCCAAGTGCAATAGATCTAACTTTAGTATCTCCAGATCTAGCGCCACTTTGTGATTGGCAAACCCTCGATGACACACTCAATAGTGATCATATTGCTATCATTACTACCTTTGAAACTTCAAGGCCTGAACTAACAGATTTAACAATGGAAAAAGTCCCAAAATATAATTATAAATTAGCTAACTGGGGTAAATTCACAGAATTACTAAAAGCATTCTATGTCGACACAGAAGAACTTGATACTCAATCTATTGATGACCTATACGATCAGTTTCAGAATGCTATGCTATCTGCTGCGAATCAGTCAATACCTATGATAAAACCTGTCAAATCAAGTTCAAAAAAGCACGCAGGTAATGCCTGGTGGAATGGGACATGTGAAAAAGGGAAAAAGGAGAAAAACATTAAACTGAGAGAATATTTACGAAGCAAAGGAGAAGAGCGCGCTCAAAAGCTTCTTGAGAAAAAAAGAGCAAAAAATCATTTTAATCACATCACAGCTCAAGCAAAACAGCAATATTGGTCTAACTTTTGTAAGAATGAAATATCAAATCATAAAGATGCCCAAAAAGTGTGGGAAAAGTTAAGAACAATGAAAGATGGAGTAAACTTGCCAAAATGTCCTGTAAATCTCCCAAACTCTGATTTCCCTTCTAATCTAGAAAAGGCCGAAGCTTTTGTTGACATATTCGCCAAAAATGGCAGTAAAGATAGTTTATCAACAGAAAATAGACTGCACAGAGAGCAAGAAGAAGGAAAGCTCATCTACAACTATCCAGACCCTATAATAAACCACTATCTGAATGCTCCCATAACAATTCAAGAAGTAGAAGAATGTCTTGCTAATCTGGGCACCAAAAAAACATCAGTGGGTTTAGACGGTATCTCTAATGAAATGTTACGTCATGTCCCACCTAATGTAAAACGCTTTATCTCAGTATTCATTCAAAAATGCTGGGAAGACGGCAATTTGCCCTCATTATGGAAGCGTTCTATCATAGTTCCTATACATAAACAAGGAAAACCTCGAAGTAACATAAACAGCTACCGCCCAATTGCCCTGACGTCGCACGCATGTAAACTAATGGAAAGAATTGTCCTAAACAGATTACTTTATTTTTGTAACAAACATCAAATTATCCCCATAAATCAAGCTGGTTTTCAGAAAGGCAGATCAGCAACAGAGCATCTAGTAAAACTCACAACACATGTTAAACAACAGTTCGCAAGACGAAAAAACATCCTGGCAACGTTCTTTGACATAAGGAAAGCGTACGAACAAGTATGGCATGAACGACTTTTGTATAAACTTAAAACTATTGGAATAAATGGAACCATGTATAACTATGTCAAAGCTTTCCTTCAAAGTAGAATTATTCAAACAAGAATAGAGCATACATATTCCAACACTAGAACACTGGAAATGGGTCTTCCACAAGGATCAGTATTATCTCCAATTTTATTTAATATCCTAATTGCAGATATAACAAAAGGCTTATCCAAAGACATAGTTCTAGTACAATTTGCTGACGACATATGTCTGTGGATGAAAGTCACTATGAAAAGAAAAACCCCATTAAGATCCTTAAATTACATAAAGATCAAATATCAACATGAATTAAACAAAATCAGTAGTTTCTTACATGAAAATGGATTGACACTCTCGGCAGAAAAAACAAATCTAATGCTTTTTAACTCTGGATATGACCCAGAGAAACTTCCACAATTCACCCTGAATGGGTCAGTCTTACAATACGTCAAATCTGTTAAATTCCTAGGAGTATATTTAACATCAAAACTCTCATGGAACCAACATATTGAATATATTTTGAATAAAGCAAGAAAGAGTTTAAACTTTCTAAAGATCATAAGCAAACAAAAATGGGGACAAGATAAAGAGAGTTTAACACTCCTATCTTCGGCTCTTGTGCGCTCTAGATTGATTTATGCTCAAGAAGTTTTCTTTAGTTGTCCACAGCATCTACTTAATAAGTTACAAAGTGTAGACTGCAAAGCATATAAACTTGCTCTTGGAGTTCCCACACATGCATGTAACATTGGGACTTATAATGAAATTGGAATCTTACCTTTGAACGAATTTCGAAAAGTGTCCGCCTCTAAATTTGTTTTAAAGAACCTTTCACAGAAAAGTTTCTGTACAAATGAAGTATCTCTCAATTCAGAGACAGATTTTGCTAAAAGAGCAAAAGACATAAAATCAACTAAATCTATTCAGTCATACACATCTACTCTTCTTAAAAAAACCAACATTAACCAAAGTGAAATAGCTGTCAACTCGTCCTTTCCACCCATTCCCAAATGGAAACAAACCAAAGCAAATTATGACACAAACTATACTGAACTGAACAAAAACGATCCACCATATCTCTTAAAATATTATGTAAATTCTCATTTGGAAAATCAATATAAGGACCATCTTCAAATTTTTACAGATGGCTCAGTGTTAGATGACCATAGAACAGGAGCAGCTTTTATAATACCAAAATTAAAAGTAGAGAAATTATATCATCTTGGCATACACTTGTCAATTTTTACTGCAGAATTAGTTGCTATTCTGATGGCCCTGAAGCATGTTTTAAATTCTTCCATTGAAAATTGTCCACTTTTACTGTGCAGTGACTCAAAGTCAGCTCTTTCTGCCTTACAGTCTTTAAATTCAAAAATTCGTTGTAAGACTATTACAGAAGTTAATTACGTGACACATCTCCTATCGATGAAAAGAATAAATGTGACGTTCTGTTGGGTGCCCTCACATTGTGGAATCTCAACAAATGAGAAAGTTGATCAAGCTGCTCGGAGAGCAGCTCGAAATATTGAAGGCACAACTGCACTGAACATTCCGCTAGACCTATCAGAATGTTATACCTTGATTAATAAAGCATCTCTTAACAAAAGGTTATTGAAAGACACAGATAGTCAATATTATCAAAATTGTATACGATCAAATCCTGACATTCACCCCAAGACGCAATTAGACAAATTCGAAAGTCCGATATCTAGAGAGGTAGTATCCTTAATTCATAGGATGCGTTTGAATTCACTTCGAACCAAATACAGCAAAAATGTTAAATGCGTATGTGGGGAAATTCTTAGTGTGAGTCACCTATTACTAGATTGTCCAAGAGCAAAGAATACAGTGCACAAGGCTGGTAGTAATATTTCACATGATAGATCGACACCACTGACATTACCTAAAATGTTAAATAATTATGCTTTTCTTTGTTCATTATGCCCACATTTATTACGTAGTCCAGTAGGAATTTATCTTTAACTTTCAATAACCCCTCATATACAAAAAGAAACTACTCACTCACACACACACACACACACACACACACACACACACACACACACACACACACACACACACACACACACACACTCTCTCTCTCTCTCTCTCTCACACACACACACACACACACACACACACACACACACACTCTCTCTCTCTCTCTCTCTTCTCTCTCTCTCTCTGTCTGTAATCACGTTAAGTGGGAAGACGTTAAATTGAAGAACAACAACAACAACACACACACACACACACACACACACACACACACACACACACACACACACACACACACACACACACACAACATACTTAAAACATTTACCCGAAAATCTACACTCACGCACATAGATAATCAAGACTGACACAGACTTTGGGATTGGCTTAATGCATGTGTCTGGCATCTGCAAAGCGTTCTCCATGAGACCCTCTGTCTAAATCTGTTTGTATGTGTAGCAGGTGTGGTGTAACATGTCTGGACTAGTCTGTATGCAGTGACACCTTGATGACCATGAAACTGAAACTAGTAGAGATGAACCGCAAGCACATATACAAGTCAGCATCCAAATGATACAAGAGAATAAATTCAGATGTATAGCCACAAAAAACCCACCCGCAAACAAAAACAAATAATAATGATAATAATAATAATGAATACTTACATAGGCCCTATTCTCGGCTAGAGACCAAGCTCTAAGCGCTTTACAATCAACACTCGTTTACACAACGGGCTGCCCACCTGGGTAGTGCCGACTGAAGAGCTGCCAGCTGGCGCTTCATTCAGTCGTTTCCCATGTCATCAAGTCAACATCGTTCAATATCGTTCACTCATTTTCCTTACTTCCTTCATTCTTTCCATTTCTCACGCAGGGTGCATACTATGTGTAACGTGTCATCCATACCAACGGCCAAACTGTCCTCTTCCGAAAGTTGGTGATGGGATTTTACGTGTGTGCAAGATATTATGCGTGCGTTCACACACGGAACCTCGGTTTATAGTCTCATTCGAAGGACTGTATGGGAAATGGAGTCAAAACCAATGTTAACTCCGAGGGAAAAATCCCCCTGTACCGAAACACCCCGGCGGAGATTCGAACCCGCAACCCCAGGATCACCAAGATTACGAGTCCGGCGCTCTACCCACTGAGCTATTCCGGCTCTCGGAACAAACAAACAAACAAAACAAAACAAAACAAACAAACAAACAAACAAAACAAAACAAACAAATAAACAAACAAACAAAAAAAGAAAATATCTAGAGGTCGACCTCGAAGGTCATGTTAGGACTGTAAGTCAGCTGGAAGTAAAATTGTGTGGTGTATTGTTGTAACGCAATGGGACAAATCATTCGTTCTAAACTGGCAGAGTTTTTTTTTCAAAGATGGGAGAAAAAGAAAGAAAAAAAAAAGGAAAGAAAGGCAGACAAACGATCAGAAAAGGGAAAAAAAACTGAGTGCAGTTCGTATTTAGGAAATGGAAGTCATTGCTGAGTGGATTAGGTTTAAAGGGAAGAAAGAAAAAAGAAAGAAAGAAAGAAAGAAAGAAAGAAAAGAAAGAACAAAACAAAACAAACAAAAAAACAGAAAGAAAAGAAAAAGAAAAAGAAAAGAAAAGAAAGAAACAGTTGTTTGCATTCAGGAATCGGAAGTGATTGCGGAGCGGCGCAGCTGCAAGAATGAAGTAAAAACAAAACAAAACAAACTTTGCACTAAATAAAAGAAAACAAAATCCTGCAAAACCCCAAAACCCAAACAAGTCAATGGATTGTGTGTTTTGCCAGGCCCGGCATCGATTGGGAACAGGATTACCTTTGACATCTGGCCTCTCACCTCGCCCAGCATCAATACTCCTTCCCTGTGTGTCCTAGCTAGTTCTGCATCAGAAGCAGGACATAATTATTTCACTGGATTTACTCTTCGTGACAATTCTGACGGTATTGAGATACTGAGTCTTTGTGTTCCATTGCATAAGAATAATTCTAATTCATAAGGGGGAGGGAGGGGGTGGGGATTTGTCCAAAATCACTAGGATCCGTCTCTATTTTGTTATTTTGTATCGAACAGATTTTATTTGCCATCAAAATATGACAACAACAGATGTTGCAGCAGCAGAGAAGAAGAAGAAGAAGAAGAAGAAGAAGAAGAAGAAAGAGGTGGTGGAGGAGGAGGAGGAGGAGGAGGAGGAGGAGGAGGAGGAGGACGAGGAGGAGGAGGAGGAGGAGGTGGAGCAGGTGGAGGAGGAGCAGGGGGAAGAGGACAACATTAGCTGTATCAGCAGGATCAAGTATGACAGCAACAACAACAATAAAAAAAAAGTAATGGTTATGGTGACATGTCACTGAAACTAGCATAGATATACCACAAGCGCGTCTACAACAATTCATCAGAATGATACAAGAGGATGACTTTCAATGTACAGACACCAGGAAAAAGAAAATCCCTGAACATATGGAGAGATCAAGCCACGTCATGGCGTCTGATGCCGCGCCGACCTGGAAGGCCATAGTAGGAGTGTAAGTCAGTGGAAATCAGAATTGTTTGCTGTACTCTTGCAACCAAATGGGACAAATCATACATTGTAAACAGGGAAACCTTGCCTAGAAGATAGACAGGGAAGAAAGAAAATAATCAAAGAGCGACAAACAAACAGAAAAGGAGAAAAAAAAACAACAACATGCAAAGCATATAAACGTACTCCCAGTTTTCCAAATCGCTTATAAATCGGCGAAGTACTTTCTGAGATAAATAACGGCAAAATAACGGTTTTTACGGTTATTTAACCGATGTGCACTTTTGGAACTGGTATTTTAGTCCTCACTGGGCTAAAGCCTATGTACCTACCAAATTTCATACAGATCGGACAGTATGCCAAGAATAACGGTTTTTAACAGTCAAATTTTGAAACACTATATGGAAGCGCCATTTGTGAGTGACAACCTTTCTGTATACTAAATTTCATTAAAATCCACCAATATGTAAAAAATAAGGGCAAAATAACGGTTTTAACGGTTATATAACCGATGTACACTTTTGAAACTGGTATTTTAGTCATCACTGAGCTAAAGCCTATGTACATACCGAACTTCATCCAAATCGGACAATATGTCAAGAATAACGGTTTTTAACGGTCGAATTGTGAAACACTATATAGAAATGCCATTTGCGTGTGATAACCTTTCAGTATACCAAATTTAATTAAAATCCACCTATATATAAGAAATAACGGCAAAATAACGGTTTTAACTTGTTTAATAGATTTTCAGCGTTACATCACTTACATATGGAAAGAGGCTCCGATTTGTCACAAGATCATCCAAACCGCTTATAAATCGGCCAAGTACTTTCTTAGATATTCCATAAAGAAGAAAAACCGTTTTGGGCCGTTATAACCGATAGTAACGGCTATTCTGGTCAAATAAAACATCGGGCATCATCCATGACCCATAGTGAACATACCTACAAATTTTCAGAAAGATCGGCCAAATACTTTCTGAGATATTCCATAAAGAAGAAAAACCGTTACAGGCCGTTACAGCCGTTAGTAACGGCTATAACGGGGGTAAACTAAACATCAGGCATCATCCGTGACCCATGATGAACATACCTGCTAATTTTCACAAAGATCGGCCAAGTACTTTCTGAGATAGGCCATAAAGAAGAAAAACCGTTTCAGGCCGTTACAGCCGTTAGTAACGGCTATAACGGTAATCTAAAACATCGGGCATCATCCGTGGCCCATAATGAACATACTTGATAATTTTCATAAAGGTCGGCCAAGTACTTTCTGAGATATTCCATAAAGAAGAAAAACCGCTACAGGCCGTTACAGCCGTTGTTAACGGTTATAACGGGGAAATTAAAACATCGGGCATCATCCGTGACCATTAATGAACATACCTACACATTTTCAGAAAGATCGGCCAAGTACTTTCTGAGATATTCCATAAAGAAGAAAAACCGTTACAGACCGTTACAGCCGTTAGTAACGGCTATAACGGGGTAAGCTAAAACATCGGGCATCATCTGTGACCCATAATGAACATACCTGCTAATTTTCATAAAGGTCGGCCAAGTACTTTCTGAGATATTCCATAAAGAAGAAAAACCGTTACAGGCCGTTACAGCCGTTAGTAACGGCTATAACGGTTAAATAAAACATGGGCATTATTCGTGACCCATAATGAACATAACTATAAATTTTCAGAAAGATCGGCAAAGTACTTTCTGAGATATTCCATAAAGAAGAAAAACCGTTACAGGCCGTTACAGCCGTTAGCAACGGCTATAACGGGGTAAACTAGAACATCGGGCATCATCTGTGACCCATAATGAATGTACCTGCTCATTTTTACAAAGATCGGCCAAGTACTTTCTGAGATATTGCATAAAGAAGAAAAACCGTTACAGGCCGTTACAGCCGTTAGTAACGGTTATAACGGTAAACTAAAACATCGGGCATCGTCCGTGGCCCATAATGAATATACCTACAAATTTTCAGAAAGATCGGTCCAGTGGTTTTGTCTGGAGCGAGTGGAACACATTTTGACCACACACACACACACACACACACACACACACACACACACACACACAGCATTTCTTCGTTCCCATTCTAAAGTACTCCCTGTTCTATAAGAACTGGGAGTACAAAAAACTTGTTCGCATTCAGGTAAAGGAATTGACTGTTGAGTGGATTAGGGGAAAGGAAAGAAAGAGACAATAAAGTGAAACAAAGAACGTATAAGAAGGAAGAAAGAGAAAAGTAAGAAAAAAAAAACAACAAAAAACCTGTTGTTGGCATTCAAGAAATGAAAATGGTTGCTGAACGAAGCAGCCGCAAAAATGACGAAAAATATTGATAAACAAAACAAAACAAAACAAAACAAAACAAAACCCCACAAGCTCAAACGTGCTAATGATTTGCGTGTTTTGCCGAGCCCCAGCATCTATTGGGAACAGGATTACCTTTGATATCTGGCCTCTCCTAGTTCAGCATGACACAATCCTCCTCTGTGTGCCCTAGATATCTCTGCAACAGAATCATGGCGTATTCCACTGTGTTACGGGTCTCCGACGCTCCCCCTCGTTAAAATATGATTTTCATATTCAGGGATGCAGGGGGTTATAGACAGAAGTATTTACGTTTTCACAACTAAAATGCGCTCTCGCATAGGCACACGCACTCTGTCACTCACATCGGGCCCGCACAAAGGTGACGGGAAACCAATAACATTCCATAGAAAGTAATCAACTTTTATTTAACTTGACTCCGAGCCCCCACCCGTCACTACAAAACACACTTATCTGTATCATACAACAATGTAAACATCATACAGACAATCTCATAAATCGCATCCCCTGTTCTTCAGTTATTCTTACTTAGCCAGGAAAGACAATATTCCACTATCCTGTGTGCACACTTATAAACTTAAGAGCAAATAAAACGTCCATAACTTGCCAGCATTCCTTGGTTGACCGTCAGTTTCTCTCATCCCACTGTGCACCACGAGCTGAAGCTGCCACACTGTTGTGTCCTCCCGATTGGCCAAATCCCAGTTGGGGGACACTGGCAACGTAGCTTGAGTCGCACCCTCACACCGAGTCTCCCGGACTCCACTGCACTTCGCCCTCTCCACGGAAAGGGCTCCTGTCGGCCTCTCCCACAGGTCTTCTCCGGCTGCAAACACCCCACCGTTGTCTGGCAGCTCCCTGTCTAGGTTCCAACAGGCTGACACGTCTTGCTGTCGACCGTCCCCACACGGGAGACAATTCTTCTCGTCGTCGGCTCCGAGGCTACAGCAACCTCCACTGTCTTACGTCCCCACCCAGGAGACAACGAGGCGACAGCAAACCTCTGCTTCACGCTGTATTTTCTTGAGCCCTCAGCAAGACGGGCGAGTTCACTTTCCCTTAAAGTAGTAGAAAGAAACTCGTGGAGAGCGTGGCAGCAGAGAGTCCTCAGAAGAGAAGCCCCCTTCAAGCAAGTGTTTCGGCCCTTATCTCCTGACACTCTAGGGGGGTTGGGCCACACCCGGTTCATGACTCCGGATGTCCCTCTGCTGCCCCTTTTTTTTTTCCCCATCTTGGGACGAGCCATGGCTGGGATTCGAACCCATGACCCTCTGGACATGCTCATTTTCCACTTAATGACTCGCGCTTTAACCACTGAGCCACAGGGACACCTGATATTTGTAGGAAATTTAAGCCTTATGAAGTTCACTTTTGTTCCTCCTTGACCAGATCCAGCTTGAACACCTTTCTGCCGCTTCTGCCATTGCTTTCAGGGCTCTGGTTTTTTCCTTCCCTGCAACTGAGAGCTGTTTCATGAGGCTGTATGCAGACGTTCCTACAAACCCCCTAGCTCCAATTTCTGCAGTGAGGACTTTGACCTGATAGCCTTCTCTCCTCAGGCTGTTTGCCAGATCAGCATACTTTTCAGTCTTGTAGATTTGAGCTGCCTCCATTCTGTTCTCATATGGTACTGTGAGCTCGATCATGATCAGCTGCTTGGTTGACTTAGAGTGGACTACTATGTCTGGTCTCATGCCACTCTTGCTGATGATCTCTGGGTGACTCTTCCATTCTGGGAGGTCTGCAGTGCACTCCCAGTCATCTGCCCCGTCCAGCAGACTCTGCCTGCATGTTGCGAGTGGCACTGTTGTTCTTGGCCATGATTTGCTGCCTCCAGCCGTGAAGAATGTTGCGGGTGCTTTTGGAGTCCTGATTTTCCCTTTTGTGGTGTTGGTACTAGCCCAGACTACTTGTACAATCTCTTTGAGCACTTGGTTGTGCCTCCATGTGTACCTTCCTTGAGCCAGGGCTACTTTACATGAGCTTAGGACATGCTCCACTGTTTGTTTTTCATGGCAGAGGGGGCATGCAGGATCGTCTGTTTTCCCCCACTTCACCAGGTTTGCATTTGAGGGCAGAAGGTCATATGCGGATCTGAGAATGAAGCTGATCCTGAGAGGGGCCATGCGCCAAATGTCATTCCAAGTGAGACTTCTTTGGAGTGCATTCTCCCACGTTGTCCATTGCCCTTGCTGGCTCTGCTGGACTGCTTTTTGGAGTCTTTTTTGGTCTTCTTCTTTTCTCATCTCCTGAATCATCATGTCTCTTTTGGCTTTTCCTTTGGCCTTTGACCACCATTCAGTTTTGGTCACCCCCAGTCCTTGTCTGTTGGTCTGTGTGTGTCCTGTTATTTCTCTGATCTTGAGACTTTCTTTTGCAGAATCCATCGCCTCTTGAACTTTCCATTTTCTGCCTGTCTTCAGCTGGGGCTTGATTGCTTCTACCACCTTGTCTCCTGAGTCCTCCAGCATGCTTTGAAGTCTGATCTTCCCTGCTTTGTATTCCTCCAGGATGGATTTCAGTGGTAGTTTCAGCTTTGCTTGGCGACAGTACAGCGCTATGTCAGTCAGACAGGGTGGGACACCAAGCCATTTCCTTGTGAACTTGTTGATTTTGGCTTCCATTGCCTCCACTATGCTGGTGCAGATGTCGTATATCATAAGAGGCCATAGCAGCTTTGGTATCAGCATGAACTGCAGACACCAGACCTTGTATTTGCCAGGGAGCCCACACTGGTCAATGGTCTCCAAGCCTTCCTCCGCCATCTGCTTGGTTTCTTTTGCTCTTTGTGTGTCTTTCAGCGTATCATCATACCATCTTCCAAGGCTCTTGACTGGTTCTTCTGTGACTGTTGGAATGGCCTGGTTGGCAACACTGAAGACCACAGATCCGGCCACTTTTCCTTTCCTCAGTGAGAGACTCCGTGATTTCTTTGGCTTGAACTTCATTCTGGATGAGGCAACTATGTCGTCCAGCCTCTCCAGCACATGACGTGTCTCGTCTTCTCTGGATGAAATCACTGTAGTGTCATCCATGAAGGCCTTGAGAGGAGGCATCTTGTATCCATCGCCAAGGTCTGTTTGTCTCGCGTTGTTTGTTGCTGCTTTCAAGATGAGTTCCATTGCCAGCACGAACAGTATTGGGGAAATTGCACAGCCCATTGCAATACCCACTTCCAAGTTGATCCAGTCTGTTGTGTACTCCTTGGTAGAGAACCGCATTGAGAAGCCATTGAAGTACTTCTTGAGCATGTCGCGGATGTTCTTTGGCACATGGTACATCTCAAGAGCCAACTGTATCATCTCATGGGGCACAGATCCATATGCGTTTGCCAGATCAAGCCACACTACGTCCAGGTCTCTCTTTTCTGTTTTTGCTTTTTGGATTGCGTCCCAGATCATTGTGGCGTGTTCTACACAGCCAGCCACGCCTGGGATGCCACCTTTCTGGACTGACACATCCAAGTACTTGTTTTCCATCAGGTACTTGGTCAGCCTTGCTGCCATGACAGAGAAGAAGATTTTCCCTTCGACGTTCAGTAGTGATATTGGCCTGAACTGGCTGATGTCACTTGAGTTTTGCTCTTTGGGGATGTACACACCATCTGCCATCATCCACTGGCCGCTGATTTTCTGGTTTCTCCAAGCCGATCGCAGCAGCCTGTGGAGCCACTCCAGCACCTTGGGACATTTCTTGTAAAGCTGGTAAGGTATTCCGTTTGGCCCTGGTGATGATTTGGCTCTGGCTTTGTCGACCACCTTCTTGATTTCCGCCAACGTTGGAGGCTTGCCATTGAACTGTTCCTCAG
>CM065719.1:86105388-86110388 GCA_033310375.1 Conus canariensis
TCCTTTCTCATAATGTCGTTATCTATCTTTCCATACCCATGATGACCACACCCATCTTTCCATTTGTTATGGTTTCATGATTTACTTTCCTTGTGTTTGGTTTCCTTATCGATCTTTCGTTTCTCCTCCTGGCCTCGTGTATCTTTCCTTTTCATGATGTCCTTATCCATCCTTTTTTTTAATTTCACATCTTGATGTTGCTGTTTGTTATCGCCTTCCTCATGATGGTGTCATTTTTTATCTTCTTTGCGGTTGGTGATATCAGGACTGTCCACCATATATACTTGTTTGGATAATTGCACTGGCCAATTCAGGCCCGTCTACTTTTTCTTTGATAGTTGCTGAGATAGATACATTGGCCATATCAGGGTTGTCTACTTATTATAGCAGTTGAGATAGGCACATTGGCCATATTAGGGCTGTCTACTTATTATAGTTGTTGAGATAGGTACATTGGCCATATTAGGGCTGTCTACTTATTATAGTTGTTGAGATAGGCACATTGGCCATATTAGGGCTGTCTGCTTATTATAGTTGTTGAGATAGGTACATTGGCCATATTAGGGCTGTATACTTATTATAGTTGTTGAGATAGGTACATTGGCCATATTAGGGCTGTATACTTATTATAGTTGTTGAGATAGGTACATTGGCCATATTAGGGCTGTATACTTATTATAGTTGTTTGGATAGGTACATTGGCCATATTAGGGCTGTATACTTATTATAGTTGTTGAGATAGGTACATTGGCCATATTAGGGCTGTATACTTATTATAGTTGTTGAGATAAGTACATTGGCCATATTAGGTCTGTATACTTATTATAGTTGTTGAGATAGGTACATTGGCCATATTAGGGCTGTATACTTATTATAGTTGTTGAGATAGGTACATTGGCCATATTAGGGCTGTATACTTATTATAGTTGTTGAGATAGGTACATTGGCCATATTAGGGCTGTCTACTTATTATAGTTGTTGAGATAGGCACATTCAGGCATGATGTCCACGCGCACCCTAACATATGTGAAAGATAAGAATAACTATTTTATATTGCATGTGTGTGGGTGTGGAAGGTGGGGCGTGGGAACGAAGACAGAGCGCATTATGATGGGTAGTGGAAAAGACAATTTTAATGACGGTCAGAACTTCAAACTGCGAACGTGCTGCGTCACTGCTGGGTCTGCCAGGCACCATATTATTTTCAATATAGGATATCCGTTCATACCTGGCACTATGTTATATTCGGTGTAGGATATCCGTCCATACCTGGCGCTATGTTATTTTCGGTGTAGGATATCCACTATGTTATATTCGGTGTAGGATATCCGTCCATACCTGGCGCTATGTTATTTTCGGTGTAGGATATCCGTCCATACCTGGCGCTATGTTATTTTCGGTGTAGGATATCCGTCCATACCTGGCACTATGTTATATTCGGTGTAGGATATCCGTCCATACCTGGCGCTATGTTATTTTCGGTGTAGGATATCCGTCCATACCTGGCACTATGTTATATTCGGTGTAGGATATCCGTTCATACCTGGCACTATGTTATTTTCGGTGCAGGATATCCGTCCATACCTGGCACTATGTTATTTTCGATGTAGGATATCCGTTCATACCTGGCACCATGTTATCTTACGTGTAAGAAATCCGTTCATATCTGGCACCGTGTTATTTCAGAGGTACGATATCCGTTCGTATTTGGCAAAATGTTATTTTGGGTGTAGGATATCCGTTCATATCTGGCAACATGTTATTTTCGGCGTAGGATATCTGTTCATAACTCGCACCCAGTTTTTGTCGATGTAGCATATCCGCTCAAATCTGGCATGATGTTATTTTCAGTGTAAGATATCTGTTCGTATCTGGCACCAAGTTATTTTCAGGTAGGACATCTGTTAACATCTGGCACCATGTTCTTTTCGGTGTATGATATCCGTTCATATCTGGCATCATGTTATTTTCGGTGTAGGATATCCGTTCATATCTGGCACCATGTTATTTTCGGTGTAGGATATCCGTTCACATTTATCACCGTGCTACTTACTCCGTAAGTGTAGGCTATCCGTGCACACCTGGCACCATGCTTCTTTCTCCGTAAAGTGCGTAAACTGTAAGATGTACGAAATCCGTGCACTCCTTGCAACATGTTAATTAATCCGTGACATGCGGGATATCCGTGGGCTGTGCGCATGTGGCATCATGTTACTTTCACCGTAAGGGGTAGGATACCCAGCCCACGCTTGGCACTGTTCCTTTTTCTTCGCAAGGGGTAGGACATCTGGTGCACACTTGGCATTGTTACTTTCTCTGTATGGTGTTGGATACCCAGTTCACGCCTGACAATATTTTAATTTCGCCGTAAAGTGTCGGATACTCGGTGCATGCCTAGGCGCTACGTTACCTTTCGCCGTGAAGTGTGGATGACCCGGTGCACGCCTAACGCTATGTTAATTTCGCCGTAGAGTGTAGGATACCCCGTGCACACGTGGCATTCTCCTGTTTACTCCGTAGGGTGTAAACTATTTTTGCACACCTGGCACCAGCAACGCGTCCTCTCTGTGGCGACATCTGTTTTCCCTGTCAGCTTGGAACCTTGATTTACCTTGCGAGATAAACCACAGATCAGCTGTCTGTAATGGAACCTTGATTTACCTTGAGAGATAACCCCCACATCAGCTGTCTGAAATGGAACCTTGATTTACCTTGAGAGATAACCCCCAGATCAGCTGTCTGAAATGGAACCTTGATTTACCTTGAGAGATAAACCCCAGATCAGCTGTCTGTGATGCTGATTCAGTCACACACACACACACACACACACACACACACACACACATACACACACACACACACACACAACACACACGCACGCACGCACGCGCACACACACACACGAACACACATACACACAGGAACACACACACATACATACACATACACACACACACAGATATACACACACACATACACACACACACACACAATACATACACGATTGTGCACACGCACACAAACGCGTACGCAGACAGGCACACACACGTGTACACAAACACACACATACACACACACGCACGCTCTCTCTCACACACACACACACACACACACACACACACACACACACACACACACACACACACACCACACACACACACACCACACACACACACACTTACAGAGAGAAGAGAGAGAGAGAGAGAGAGAGAGAGAGAGAGAGAGAGGGAAAGAGAGAGAGAGCGCAAAAACCCCCAGCATACGTACGTATAGCCATGTAAACGAATGCTTGTGACACAAAGAGACAACTGGCATCTTAACACATAAAACTAAGCCATGCTGTGTGCGCCAGCCATCGGATCTTGCCATAAGTAAACACGACATTCAACATTGGTTTTGACGATTGCCTTCTCTCTCCCTTTGTTTTTTGGTTTCTTTAGTTTGAACAGCTGCTTCGATTATTTTTTTTTTCAGTCTGCTTTCCATATTCTATGCTTTGTTTTTTTTTTTTCTTTATCGGTTGATGTCTTTAATTGAATCATTGCTCATTGAGGTCATCAGGGTAATAAATCGTGACAGTCATGGTATACGGAAATAAAGAAATATTTTTGTGCGAAAACTCTTTCATGATAAAACTTGGCAGTCAGCTAGGGGCCCTGTGGGATGGAAAGCGGGCTGCTTCTCTCTTCTTCCTGCCGATCTGTGATCATTTCGTGCAGATTTCATGCACGCTGAATTTTTTTCTGATACAAGCTGTGTTTTATTTGCCTTCGCTCTCAGTCGAATTTAATTTTTTTTTCTCTCTTTTTGGTTTGTACTCTCCCCACGCGCTCCCCCAGCCTCCCTCTTCCCTTGGCACTAAAATATGTAATTGTAAAACCATGTACTTGTTCTTCTTTTCTCATTTAACCTTACTGGATTTGTGATATAGGATGGGATGTTGAAGGACGTATAAAAGCACACATTTATCACACTTAGCAATGATGATGAAACTTCAGAAGCTCGTGTGAAACGATCGTCTCTGTAGCTCTTTGTTCCATGACATAGCAGCGCCTTATGACGGCCATAACCCTTTTTCTTCCTGTCTCCAACGTCGGTTTTAGAACTGTCTCCCCCCCCCCTCCACACCCCATTTCCTCTTACCTTTTTTCTTTCTTTCTTTCGTAGATCTGTTCCTTCTTAAGCATGCATTTAAACAAGAAAAGACAACAAACAAAAAAAAGAAAAAAAAATTGTGTCAATGGGTGAGCAATCTGGGTGTGTTGGTTGACTAAACTCTCGTTTCAAGAACACTCTTCCCTTGCATTAGTCGCACCTTCAACGTCGAGCGCAGAAAAATCAGTTCCTTCTGTACCTATCTTAATGAAGAATCTGCCTCTGCTTTTATACACTCCTTTGTACAATGTACAACAGAAAAACGGAGACTCTTTTCTAGTCCTGAGGATCCAGTCTCGGTAACATCCAGAACAGTGCTGCACGACGTGTTTTAGGATGCTCTTACCATGCTTGTGTTGCACCTGTCTCTGTTGTTCCCCTTCGCCGGTCGCACGTTGAACAAAAGATATATTCCAGTCTCTGTCTTCTGTCGTCTGTCGTTTAAGTCTCTTGAAGACCAAGCTCCAGCGTATCGCTCTGAACCCTTCAGTCCTTCCACACCTCTTCACCTTCAATCTGCTGCTGACATTCCACATCTACAGACTCCCTTCTTTTAGGCCAAAACTATACGACCAACGTTCTTCTTTCTGACATCCACACATGCAGACTTCCTTCTTTTAGGCCTAACGTTTTCCTTTCATACTGGGGTCCCTCCATCTGTAACCAGCTCCCTTTCTCTGTTAGCTAAGCCAAGTTGTACATCTTTCCGAAAATTGTTTCTTCCAAGAAGCGTTGTGACCTTTACTCATCACCCTTTTATTCAGTTTACGTCTTTTCTGACGGTTAGGCATATATATATATATATATATATATATATATATATATATATATATAAAACACCTGTT
>CM065719.1:86117888-86152888 GCA_033310375.1 Conus canariensis
GCACTGCTACGAACTTATGTTGCAGTCATTTCCATTGTTACCCCTTTACCTTTCTTTCGGCGGTAACGAACAGTAGGATGGACGTACCATATTTAACTCCATCCAGTTCTGCCCTTCCTATCCCGCCCATCATTTATCATTCTTATGTTCTTCTCCCAACCATCATTCATGCTCTGTAACTTCTTTCCTCCTCCAGAGCATCATTGATCAGTCTCACGTTGTCTTCTCCTCACATCCACTGATCTTCGTTCTCCTTTTCTTCACTCGTCCATCATTCCTTCCCACGTTCCCCAGTCACCGTTCCGTCTGTCAGTTATCATTGTCATGTTGTCTTCTTCTCATCTTGTATTTCATTCACTATGTCATGTTCTGCTGCCGTCCTGTACTCAGCATTTGTGTGTCCTCTTCGCCGTGTCAACCATTCTTTATTCACGCGTTCCTGTCCCCTCATTTCGTCTCAGTCTGTGCTGATTGCGCGCACTTCTGGTCTGTCGCTGTCCTGATTTGATCAAGGCCGTCATTCGGACGGTCCTCTGTTTCCTGTGCGTTCCTCATCCGTCCTTCGTTCATCAGTGTTGCACCACCCTCCCATCTATTATTCATCTTTCCTGCGTTCCTCTCTTCCCCTCCAGTCCAACGTTCATCATTCTCACACTCTCCTCCCGTCTAGCACTCGCCGTTCTCGCGTCTCACACACCTCCCCTTCCGCTTCTCCCAGTTCAACATTCATCATTTTTACATTTCTGACCAGTTCAACATTTATTGTTATCACCTTTCTCCGCAGTCCAATATTGGTCATTCTCACGCCCCCTCCCCCCACCCCCCCCCCTCCAGTTCAGTATTCATCATTTTCAGTCCCCCCACCCTCCCTATTTCTGTACACACACACACACACACACACACACACACACACACACACACACACACACACACTCTCACACACATGCACGCACGCACGCACGCACGCACGCACACACACGCGCACACACACACACACACACACACAACACACCTCCCGTTCAACACGCATCATTCGCATGTTTTACTATACTCCATTCATCCTTTTCACCTTTTCCTGCGCCCCAGTTTCATCATTGTTACGTGTTACCTCAGTCTAGCATTATTCATTGTCACCCCCCCCCCCCCCTCTTCCCTGTGCAACATTCTTCACTTTCGTGTTTTCCCCTATTCAAACATTTTATCATTCTCACATTCCTCCTACTCCAACATTCATCGTCAACATTCATCATTTTCACGTTTCCTTCCGTCCAACATTCATCATTTTCACGTTTCCCTCTGTCCAACATTCATCATTTTCACGTTTCCTTCCGTCCAACATTCATTATTTTCACGTTTCCTTCCGTCCAACATTCATCATTTTCACGTTTCCTTCCATCCAGCATTCATCATTTTCACGTTTCCTTCCGTCCAACATTCATCATTTTCCGTTTTCCCTCCGTCCAACATTCATCATTTTCACGTTTCCCTCCGTCCAACATTCATCATTTTCACGTTTCCCTCGTCCAACATTCATCATTTTCACGTTTCCTCCGTCCAACATCATCATTTTCACGTTTCCCTCCGTCCAACATTCATCATTTTCACGTTTCCTCTGTCCAACATTCATCATTTTCACGTTTCCCTCCGTCCAACATTCATCATTTTCACGTTTCCTTCCGTCCAACATTCATCATTTTCACGTTTCCCTCTGTCCAACATTCATCATTTTCACGTTTCCTTCCGTCCAACATTCATCATTTTCACGTTTCCTTCGTCCAACATTCATCATTTTCACGTTTCCTTCCGTCCACATTCATCATTTTCACGTTTCCTTCTGTCCAACCATTTCATCAATATTTTCGCGTTTCCCTCCGTCCAACATTCATCATTTTCACGTTTCCCTCCGTCCAACATTCATCATTTTTCACGTTTCCTTCGTCCAACATTCATCATTTTCTCGTTTCCTTCTGTCCAACATTCATCATTTTCACGTTTCCCTCTGTCCAACATTCATCATTTTCACGTTTCCTCCGTCCAACATTCATCATTTTCACGTTTCCTTCTGTCCAACATTCATCATTTTCCGTTTCCCTCCGTCCAACATTCATTTTCACGTTTCCCTCCGTCCAACATTCATCATTTTCACTTCCTCCGTCCAACATTCATCATTTTCACGTTTCCTTCGTCCAACATTCATCATTTTCACTTCCTTCGTCCACATTCATCATTTTCACGTTTCCTTCTCCAACATTCATCATTTTCACGTTTCCCTTCCGTCCAACATTCATCATTTTCACGTTTCCTTCCGTCCAACATTCATCATTTTCACGTTTCCTTCCGTCCAACATTCATCATTTTCACGTTTCCTTCTGTCCAACATTCATCATTTTCACGTTTCCTTCTGTCCAACATTCATCATTTTCACGATTCCTTCGTCCAACATTCATCATTTTCACGTTCCTTCCGTCCACATTCATCATTTTCACGTTTCCTTCCGTCCAACATTCATCATTTTCACGTTTCCTTCGTCCAACATTCATCATTTTCACGTTTCCTTCCGTCCAACATTCATCATTTTCACGATTCCTTCGTCCATTCTCATTTCACGTTTCCTCGTCCAACATTCATCATTTTCACGTTTCCCTCGTCCAACATTCATCATTTTCACGTTTCCTCCGTCCAACATTCATCATTTTCACGTTTCCTTCTGTCCAACATTCATCATTTTCACGTTTCCTCCGTCCAACATTCATCATTTTCACGTTTCCCTTCCGTCCAACATTCATCATTTTCACGTTTCCTCCGTCCAACATTCATCATTTTCACGTTTCCTCTGTCCAACATTCATCATTTTCACGTTTCCTCCGTCCAACATTCATCATTTTCACGTTTCCTTCCGTCCAACATTCATCATTTTCACGTTTCCTCCGTCCAACATTCATCATTTTCACGTTTCCCTCGTCCAACATTCATCATTTTCACGTTTCCCTCGTCCACCACAATTCACCTTCTACATTCCATTTTCACGTTTCCTTCCGTCCAACATTCATCATTTTCACGTTTCCCTTCCGTCCAACATTCATCATTTTCACATTTCCTTCCGTCTCACATTCTCATTTTCACGTTTCCTTCCGTCCAACATTCATCATTTTCACGTTTCCTCCGTCCACATTCATTCATTTTCACGATTCCCTTCTGTCCAACATTCATCATTTTCACGATTCCTTCGTCCACATTCATCCACTTTCTCCGTCCAATCACATCATTTTCACGTTCTCCTTCTTCCACATTCTCATTTTCACGTTCTATCTCCATTCTATTCTCTCTCCGTTCACCATTTCATTCTTTCTCACTTCCAATTATTCAATTCCACTTTCCCATTCCAATTTTCACATTCACTTTCTCCACTCCATTATTCACAATTCCCACTTTTCTCCTTTTCACATTCCCCTTTCTCGCCAAATCACATTCCACTTCTTCCACTCCATTGTTCACATCCACTTCTCATCCATTATTCACATTCCCACTTCGTCCATCCAAGTTCACAATTCCCCACTTTCTCCACTCCAATTTCGCTTCATTCGTCATTCTCTCGTTCTTCGTTTCTATCGGTCCATCGTTATTCTCATCGTTCCTGTCTCAGACCATTTTACATGCATTCACTCTGACATGTCCAATTTTCAGTCTCCGTATTCCACTTCTTCCGTCGTTTTCCTTTCTGTCACCAGTTTCCCATTCGTCATTCCACTCCTTTTCTTTTCTGCCATCCATTCCCTTGTTCCTTGTTTATTCGTCCACTCACTTTAGCTCCACGCTGTCCAGTGTTCATCAATCCATTGTCTCACCTCACTTTCCCTTCTTTCCCATTCATTTCCTTACTTTCCCCCAGTTCTGCCTCATCTTTCACATCGTATTTGTCATCTCACATTCTTCTTTCACCTTCCTTCATCGATATCACTTTCTCTTTCACCACCCTGTCTGTTCTGACGCTTAACATCTCCATCATGTCATCTCAGTTCTCCCTCGTCATCGTTTATCATTTTTCCTGTTTTCTTGCAGTCGGCCATATCGCCACTGTTTCTTGCCTTCTCATCGAACGTCCTCGTCACTCCACGTCATCTCCCTCCCCCCACCCCCCATCTCATCATTCACATCTACTCTATCTCCTTTCATCATTCTGCAGTTCTTGTTCTTCATAAATTATTCCATTCATTAGGCTCTCCTATCCTGTCGTCATTCGCGCTTCATCCTACATCACTGAAACTTCTCCGTTCTTCCCTCGTCCTTATTCTTAACCTCACTCTTGCCGATTCATCTCGTCCATTTTGCTTTTCTCTGCTCACTGACAGTACCTTTCTTTTGTAGCCCATCGTCATTCGCTGTTCTCTCTCTTCCTCTCTTCTGTCCCGTCCCCTGTTCATTATTTACACCTTTTCTTCTTGTCATCACTTGAAAAATGTATTGTTCTCTTGTTTCATCCCCCCCCCCCCCCCCCCCCCCCAGTTTGTCCATTACAGGATCATTCTCATGCTGTTGTATTTTCATGTCAATTATAATTCTCTTGCTCCTCTCGCCTTTTCCCTCTCCTGAACCTTCTTTGGTCAATCTCATGCTGTTTGTTATCCGTCGAGACGACGAAGACTATCTAGAGACCATCTAGCAATCTCATGCTGTTTGTTATCCGTCGAGACGACGAAGACTATCTAGAGACCATCTAGCAATCTCATGCTGTTTGTTATCCGTCGAGACGACGAAGACTATCTAGAGACCATCTAGCAATCTCATGCTGTTTGTTATCCGTCGAGACGACGAAGACTATCTAGAGACCATCTAGCAATCTCATGCTGCTGTCCAGTGCACCATACATAATGTTCATGTTCTCCTCTTGGCCTGTCCTTCATGGATATTGTGACATCTGACCCCACCTCTCATTTATGATTTCTATTGTTCGTCATTCACGTTTTCTCCTTTCGTACTACTTTCACTGTACTTACGTTCCGTTTTTATCCCGTCCATTATGCGTTCTTCTTAGGTTCTTATTATCTCGTCCGAACTATTCTTCACCATTCTTCCGTTCTTCTCTCATCCCACTTTCATCTCTTCTTCTCCTTGTTTCCGTCATTTATTCATCATTTTCCATTTTCTTATCGTTCTCACATTGTCTTCACGTCCCAGTCATCATTAATCACTGTCACGCTGTAGTCCTGTTAGTCATTCATCACTATCACGCTGTAGTCCCGTCAGTCATTCATCACTGTCACGCTGTAGTCCCGTCAGTCATTCATCACTGTCACGCTGTAGTCCCGTCAGTCAGTCATCACTATCACGCTGTAGTCCCGTCAGTCATTCATCACTATCACGCTGTAGTCCCGTCAGTCATCACTATCACGCTGTAGTCCCGTCAGTCATTCATCACTATCAGACTGTAGTCCCGTCAGTCATTCATCACTATCACGCTGTAGTCCCGTCACTCATTCATCACTATCACACTGTAGTCCTGTCAGTTAGTCATCACTATCACGCTGTAGTCCCGTCAGTCCTTCATCACTATCACACTGTAGTCCTGTCAGTCATCACTATCACGCTGTAGTCCTGTCAGTCCTTCATCACTATCACGCTGTAGTCCTGTCAGTCAGTCATCACTATCACGCTGTAGTCCTGTCAGTTAGTCATCACTATCACGCTGTAGTCCTGTCAGTCATTCATCACTATCACACTGTAGTCCTGTCAGTCAGTCATCACTATCACGCTGTAGTCCTGTCAGTTAGTCATCACTATCACGCTGTAGTCCTGTCAGTCAGTCATCACTATCACGCTGTAGTCCTGTCAGTTAGTCATCACTATCACGCTTTAGTCCTGTCAGTCCTTCATCACTATCACGCTGTAGTCCTGTCAGTCAGTCATCACTATCACGCTGTAGTCCTGTCAGTCATCACTATCACACTGTAGTCCTGTCAGTTAGTCATCACTATCACACTGTAGTCCCGTCAGTCATCACTATCACGCTGTAGTCCCGTCAGTCAGTCATCACTATCACGCTGTAGTCCTGTCAGTCCTTCATCACTATCACGCTTTAGTCCTGTCAGTCAGTCATCACTATCACGCTGTAATCCTGTCAGTCAGTCATCACTATCACGCTGTAGTCCTGTCAGTTAGTCATCACTATCACGCTGTAGTCCCGTCAGTCAGTCATCACTATCACGCTGTAGTCCCATCAGTTAGTCATCACTATCACGCTGTAGTCCTGTCAGTCAGTCATCACTATCACGCTGTAGTCCCATCAGTTAGTCATCACTATCACGCTGTAGTCCCGTCAGTCAGTCATCACTATCACGCTATAGTCCCATCAGTTAGTCATCACTATCACGCTGTAGTCCTGTCAGTCATTCATCACTATCACGCTGTAGTCCTGTCAGTCCTTCATCACTATCACGCTGTAGTCCTGTCAGTTAGTCATCACTATCACGCTGTAGTCCTGTCAGTCAGTCATCACTATCACGCTGTAGTCCCATCAGTCAGTCATCACTATCACGCTGTAGTCCTGTCAGTCCTTAATCACTATCACGCTGTAGTCCTGTCAGTCAGTCATCACTATCACGCTGTAGTCCTGTCAGTCCTTAATCACTATCACGCTGTAGTCCTGTCAGTTAGTCATCACTATCACGCTGTAGTCCTGTCATTCAGTCATCACTATCACGCTGTAGTCCCATCAGTCAGTCATCACTATCACGCTGTAGTCCTGTCAGTCCTTAATCACTATCACGCTGTAGTCCTGTCAGTCAGTCATCACTATCACGCTGTAGTCCTGTCAGTCAGTCATCACTATCACACTGTAGTCCCATCAGCTAGTCATCACTATCACGCTGTAGTCCTGTCAGTCAGTCATCACTGTCACGCTGTCAGTCATTCCTTGTGTTCACATTCTCCTCCAGTCAGTCAGCCAGTCGTTTTCACGTTCCTCTGAAATCAGTCATTCATCGCTTTCACGTTTCTTCTCCAGTCATTCATTCATCGCTTTCACGTTCTTCTCCAGTCAGTAATTCATCGCTTTCACGTTCTTCTCCAGTCATTCATTCATCGCTTTCACGTTCTTCTCCAGTCATTCATTCATCGCTTTCACGTTCTTCTCCAGTCAGTCATTCATCGCTTTCACGTTCTTCTCCAGTCAGTCATTCATCGCCCCAGGTTCTTCTCAGTCAGTCGTTCATCGCCCTCAGATTCTTCTCAGTCAGTCATTCATCGCCCTCAGGTTCTTCTCAGTCAGTCATTCGTTGTTTCCAGATTCTTCTCGAGTCGGTCATTCATCATTTTTATGTTCTTCTCCGGTTAGTCAATTATCATTTTAACACTCTTCTCCAGTCATTAATTGATCCTTTTCACGTTCTTCTCCGATCGGTCATTTATCGTTTCCGTTTTTTTTTTTCTCCCGCCGGTCATTCATCATTTCCACGTTCTTCTCCCTTTGGTCATTCATCATTTTCACGTTAAATCATAGCAACAGAGGTGTTGCTAAAACCACAATTGTAATATTTTCTGATTTTCGTCATTCTGAAATATCTGAATCCAAAAATGTGCACAACGTGTTGAGAAAATAGTTATAAATTCTCGTTGCATCCTGTTAAATCAGGAAGCATTGTTGTCATATCTCTGGACAAAGCATAGGGCTTTGCTAGGCATTCTCAGAGAACAATATATTTATCGTGGAGCAACACTTCTAGAATCAAAAGTTGAAGAGAGAAAGAGACTAGATCTGTTCATCAAAGACCAAACTGTTCTGTTACATACAAAGAATTTAATGAAAATTTGACGCCTTTCTTTTCGCCTAAAAGTATTCATGGTGTTCTATTTGTTATTTAAAAAATGCCCGAAGATCGCTTTGAAAAGCCTATGGAAAAAAAAATGTTGACCGAGTACAAAAAATTATTGACTGAGTACACATGACAGATTAATAAAGAAAGGGTGCTGCGCATGAAATAATAAGCTGGAAGAAAGATTTTCTTCACTTCATGAAGTCCAATCAGTCTGAAATCATGCTGGAAGACTCCAGCAGAACAGCGTGACGTGCCAGTGGCTTCCAGGGAGGAAACGCAGTGTGTGTGTGTGTGTGTGTGTGTGTGTGTGTGTGTGTGTGTGTGTGTGTGTGTGTGTGTTAGGGAGATACGTACGTCTTGCGTGCACACGCGCATGGTTGAATATGTGTATGTGTGCATGCGCGCGCGCGCAATGGTTGCACTTATGTATGTGAACGGGCGCGCGGCGTGTGCGTATGTGTGTGCACGTGTGTGTGTGTGTGTGTGTGTGTGTGTGTGTGTGTGTGTGTGTGCGCGCGCGCGCGCGCGTGTGTGTGTGTCCGTCCGTGTGTGTGATACGTGTGCCTGCGTGTGCGAGCACGTTGCTGTATATAAATATATGAGTATGTGCGCACGCGCATAGTTATATATGTAGATTTGTGCGTGCGCGCACGAGCGCGCGCTTGTGTTTGTGTACATAAGTGTACACGTACGTGTGTGTGTGTGTGTGTGTGTGTGTGTGTGTGTGTGTGTGTGTGTGTGTTTGTGTCCGTGCGCGTTGTAGCTCTGTGTGTGTGTGTATTTGCGAGTGTGTTTGCGTGTGTGTGTGTGTGTGTGTGTGTGTGTGTGTGTGTGTGTGTGTGTGGCGCGCGCGAGTGTGTGTGTGCGCGCGTACGCGCGTGCGTGCGTTTGTGTGTGTGCGTGTGTGTGTGCGTGTGTGTGTGTGTGTGTGTGTGTGTGTGTGCGTGCGTGCGTGCGTGCGTGCGCGTGCGTGCGTGCGCGTGCGTGCGCGTGCGTGCGCGTGCGTGCGTGCGCGTGCGTGCGTGCGTGCGTGCGTGCGTGCGTGCGTTATGTAAGTATCCGCACGCGCTCGTGGGTTTTTTTTGTTTGTTTTTGTTTTTGCTGTCCCAACCTCTGCGCCACCTCAGGGGCAGTGCACCCACACCGCTCGTTCCGACACCCCGGCCACAGCCACAGCCCGGTCGGCCCCGTCGCAGGCCCGGCACCGGCAATCCACAGGGAACAGTCAATATCAAGTCATAAAGAGGCAACCCACCGGAGGAGACGCTGCACTGCTGCCGAGTCACTTCGGTGGTGCACAGTGGCGCCTGTTCTGATCCAACATACGCAGGACACCACCTACTAAGCCCCCTACTGACGACAATAATTGCTTAGTCGCGGAGCCGGCGTGAGTGAGCTCTCCCTCCGGAGGGCGCCACCACGTCCGTCCAACGACAACCCCCATGGACTCGCCGATACCGGTGACCCCGACGGAAACAAACCAAGACCACAGACGTGGAGACGACATTGAAATTGAGGTCACCATGAGAGCAGGGCATGAAGGGCCACAGAATTTGAGACTTTTTTAATGGTGATCAATGAGAATGAGGATGATTAAGACGATGCTACGGATTTCCATTTCGGTCTGAGACTACATGACAGGGCTGTACTCTACGCTTCCTTTCATAATATACCCCGGCGTCAACCAGTCCCGAGAGATACAGGCACCTGCAGTCTTGGTCAGGAAATTTGAGCAACACTCTCAGAAACGCATCCATTAAGTGGATGAAACTCGACTGTGTGGTCTCAGTCTTCCCAACTGAGTCCGCAGCAAACTCAACTCTGGGTAGGAGCCGGTCGGGGCAGAAAAACCCACATGACTCTGATGGGATTCGAGCCCACGACCTCCCAGCCGGGAGTCCGCGACGCTAACCACTTCGCCACGGCGGCTGGTCGCGCTCGTGTTTTTGATTGTGTGTGCTCGGCGGGGTAGGGGGCAGGGTCTCATAAGCCGGCATTTTCGCGCCACCATGCAAATGGATGTTTGTGGAGGAGCGACAGGACATGGGAAAAGATAGAGAGAGAGAAAGGTGTCGAGGAAGGGGGCTGGGAGAGTATGTGTATGTAACTTTTCAAATGAAATATACTTGTGTGGTTATGAAGAATTGTACTGTTTTTTATGACTTGGCCAAACATGTCTGAAGTATATCTAATTCATGTAGTTTTTTGCATAATGGTAGAAATACGGCTTAACTTGGTGTTACTCGCTGTGTTTCTCTCTCTCTCTCTCTCTCTCTCTCTCTCTCTCTCTCTCTCTCTCTCTCTCTCTCTCTCTCTTCGCCCTCTCTCTGTCTCTGTCTCTGTCTCTCTCTCTCTCTCTCTCCCCCTCTCTCTCCCTCTCTCTGTCTCTGTCTCTGTCTCTCTGTCTCTCTCTCTCTCTCTCTCTCTCTCCCCCCTCTCTCTCCCTCTCTCTCTCTCTCTCTCTCTCTCTCTCTCTCTCTCTCTCTCTCTCTCTCTCCTTCCATACCTTTTTCTCTAGTGTTTACTATTCTTCATTGATGCTAATGTTTTAAGGCATTGACTGTGAGGGTTATCAAGCTGGCTTTTTATTGTCTTGCATAAATACATTGTCGTATTTATCATTAAAAACTTACAGTAACAAATAACTTGCAAAACTGCTCTAAAATGTGAATATCAGTAGAATAAACGAAGTTTTCTATCAGCGACTTTTTTTTTAAATCAAGAGAGTCTGAATGTGTATAAGTCGGTAAACTCTAGTCATTTTTTCTGATTATCCATATCCTTCGATGTGTCATTAATGCTTTCGTTATGCTCCTATTTATGACCTACCTAAGGTACTATCAGAAGACATGCATAAGTTACAATATTCAGACGATATCTCTAGTTAGACAAATGCAGATGTAAGAAGATGAGGGTAATAAGTCATGCACAAACTATTTATCAACTGGAGGCAGAGAAAGAAAACATGTACATTGAATAAATGGGCTTGCATATTCGGGAGAGAAAACTTTAATAATGATTTCTCTTTTTAACGGGGAGAATCCGACATCATTGCTGCAACATCAAGTATAAGATGACTAAACTTTACAACATTCACAAGACGAAGTTGTGGGCTTATACTAGCAATTTCATACAGAGGATTGGATGATGACAGCAAGGGAAAGGTCGATTTTTTTTTACGACAGTGGATGCTTAACCATGGGATCAAGATACAAGCAACAACAGTAAACCCCCATCACCACAGTCGCCAACCTCATCCGATCAAAATTCAGTGAGAAGTTTATCTTTAACCCTGAACAGCATGTTGAATAGAATACAACCAACAGACAGCAGAGCTGTTTAATTAGCTCTTGGCAATCCGGAACATGCAGATATATTGAATTTAGACCATGAAGCTGGTTTGCTGTCTGTCATGTGATGTAGCCTCACATGGCGACATGTGACGTTCCGTCGCGTACGCCCTTATTTGTTATAAAGCATTTCCCTAGGTAGGGAAGAGAAAAGGTAAAAGAAACAATAATTTGAATGGCCTGACCAGTGTGATCGGTGTCGCTGGTGGCTATAGACGTAGGGCGATCATTGGTTGAATGGACGGACGTTGTCCATTGGTCAGCAACCATGGGCTGGTAATGCGTAGAGTTAGACGAGTACTCACTGAACGTGTACTCAAAAAGAGCGCAGGAGGGAAAAATAAGGAATAGGAAGGAGATGGCTTGGGGACACTGACCGGACAGGTTGTTTGAAGAACGAGTTCCACCTGAATTCACCATTACCAGCCTTTTCCAGTGCTGTGGCAGCACCAGTTAGGCAGTCGCACAAATATTTGGGCTACAGTGCTGCGGCAGCACCTAATCGTCTCCAGGGTTGGAGAATCGAGCTGTAGAAGACAACGACTGCACCAGTTGTGAGAAAAGAAAGCATTTGTCATGTTGACCCATAATGATTTTTTAATTGTCCCCCTGATGAACTCAGTGATACTACTATAGTTTAAGCCATCTTTTGATTTGTCTTTGAAAATATATACATTGTTTCTCCAGTGAGGAGGAGAAACCGGTCAAAGATATATTTGTGAAGTATTATGTATAATGAGATGAAATTTGGTCCCAACTAGTGGATCTGTGGAATGATTGTACCTCCACTGGAGAGGAGGAATGAAAAATAATTCCTTGAAGACAAACCAGTTGAATATGATGGAAAATTGATTATTGTTTAGTAAATTATTCCCCGGAGAGGAGGGGGAGGAGAAGAGTTATTGTAGTGCGCCTTCTGGTTGTCTGGAGAGATTGCGTGTGCACGGAGTGAATGCTGGGCTGAGTGCAGGCATGCATTTATGCACAGTGTGACACTGTCTTTTAAAGAATAAGGTAAGTTGTCAAAAGCTAATCGTTTTTATTCGAAGTCTTTTTTCCCTCTGAATTCAGAAACAAAGTAGTCTCAGACTCTGGCTAGACACACGCTGTCTCTCTTCGGCCAGTTAGAAGTTATACAAATGGATTATACAAAAAAATGGAATTTTGTTCTTTCATCTGTTTCAGCAGGTCTGAGAGTACCTGTCATGTCTCACTGAGAGAAGCGACAGGTCAAATTTGATAATGATTATATTGTACTGTTGTACTGGCAAGTAAAAATATTGACATTTTATTATTTGCGAAAGATGATGACGTAAACATTTTATTTTCTGAGATTAAAGAATATATGAAAGACATGTATCCAAATTATTAAAAATATAAGGATGGCTCAGTCCTAAAAATCACGCACACGTTCTGGATTAAAAAATCATTTAAAAGTACAAGGATAATTTTGTTTTGGTATCACTAATATCCAATTTCTTTTTCCCCAGGTCCATGTGACGTCATCGGGGCATCGCACCGAAGAACTGTTCAACAGATTCCTCCGATTCTGTCGGTTGTGTTCTGAGGCCTTAGGCTCTACAGTTGTTTCCATGTCCATTCTGCAATGTTGTCAGTCCATGTGTTTCTGTCTTCCCCTTGGGCTGTACAGTTGTTTCCATGTCCATTCTGCAATGTTGTCAGTCCATGTGTTTCTGTCTTCCCCTTGGGCTCTACAGTTGTTTTCCATGTCCATTTCTGCAGTGTTTCAGTCCATTGTGTTTCTCTTCTTCCCCTTGGCTCTACAGTTGTTTCCCTGTCCATTCTGCAGTGTTGTCAGTCCATGTGTTTCTGTCTTCTCCTTGGTCTCTACAGATGTTTCCCTGTCCATTCTGCAATGTTGTCAGTCCATGTGTTTCTGTCTTCCCTTGGCTCTACAGATGTTTCCCTGTCCATTCTGCATGTTGTCAGTCCATGTGTTTCTGTCTTCTCTCTGGTCTCTACAGATTGTTTCCCTGTCCATTCTGCATGTTGTCAGTCCATGTGTTTCTGTCTTCCCCTTGGGCTCTACAGTTGTTTCCCTGTCCATTCTGCAATGTTGTCAGTCCATGTGTTTCTGTCTTCCCCTTGGCTCTACAGTTGTTTCCATGTCCATTCTGCAATGTTGTCAGTCCATGTGTTTCTGTCTTCCCCTTGGGCTCTACAGTTGTTTCCCTGTCCATTCTGCAATGTTGTCAGTCCATGTGTTTCTGTCTTCCCCTTGGGCTCTACAGTTTTCCCTGTCCATTCTGCAATGTTGTCAGTCCATGTGTTTCTGTCTTCCCCTTGGGCTCTACAGTTGTTTCCATGTCCATTCTGCAATGTTGTCAGTCCATGTTTTCTGTCTTCCCCTTGGGCTCTACAGTTGTTTCCCTGTCCATTCTGCATGTTGTCAGTCCATGTGTTTCTGTCTTCCCCTTGGGCTCTACAGTTGTTTCCATGTCCATTCTGCAGTGTTGTCAGTCCATGTTTTCTGTCTTCCCCTTGGCTCTACAGTTGTTTCCATGTCCATTCTGCAGTGTTGTCAGTCCATGTGTTTCTGTCTTCCCTTGGCTCTACAGTTGTTTCCATGTCCATTCTGCAGTGTTGTCAGTCCATGTGTTTCTGTCTTCTCTCTGGTCTCTACAGTTGTTTCCATGTCCATTCTGCAATGTTGTCAGTCCATGTGTTTCTGTCTTCCCCTTGGGCTCTACAGTTGTTTTCCATGTCCATTCTGCAATGTTGTCAGTCCATGTGTTTCTGTCTTCCCCTTGGGCTCTACAGTTGTTTCCATGTCCATTCTGCAATGTTGTCAGTCCATGTGTTTCTGTCTTCCCTTGGCTCTACAGTTGTTTCCATGTCCATTCTGCAATGTTGTCAGTCCATGTGTTTCTGTCTTCTCTCTGGGCTCTACAGTTGTTTCCATGTCCATTCTGCAATGTTGTCAGTCCATGTGTTTCTGTCTTCCCTTGGCTCTACAGTTGTTTCCATGTCCATTCTGCAATGTTGTCAGTCCATGTGTTTCTGTCTTCCCTTGGCTCTACAGTTGTTTCCATGTCCATTCTGCAATGTTGTCAGTCCATGTTGTTTCTGTCTTCCCCTTGGGCTCTACAGTTTGTTTCCCTGTCCATTCTGCAATGTTGTCAGTCCATGTGTTTCTGTCTTCCCCTTGGGCTCTACAGTTGTTTCCTGTCCATTCTGCAATGTTGTCAGTCCATGTGTTTCTGTCTTCCCCTTGGGCTCTACAGTTGTTTCCATGTCCATTCTGCAGTGTTGTCAGTCCATGTGTTTCTGTCTTCCCTTGGCTCTACAGTTGTTTCCATGTCCATTCTGCAGTGTTGTCAGTCCATGTGTTTCTGTCTTCCCCTTGGGCTCTACAGTTGTTTCCCTGTCCATTCTGCAATGTTGTCAGTCCATGTGTTTTCTGTCTTCTCTCTGGTCTCTACAGTTGTTTCCCATGTCCATTCTGCAATGTTGTCAGTCCATGTGTTTCTGTCTTCCCCTTGGGCTCTACAGTTTGTTTTCTCCTGTCCATTCTGCAATGTTGTCAGTCCATGTGTTTCTGTCTTCTCTCTGGTCTCTACAGTTGTTTCCATGTCCATTCTGCAATGTTGTCAGTCTCTCTGTGTTCTTGTCTTCCCTTGGGCTCTACAGTTGTTTCTTCCTTCCTTCTGCAGTGTTTCCAGTCCCATGTGTTCTGTCTTCTCTCTTGGTCTCTACAGTTGTTTCCATGTCCATTCTGCAATGTTGTCAGTCCATGTGTTTCTGTCTTCCCCTTGGGCTCTACAGTTGTTTCCATGTCCATTCTGCAATGTTGTCAGTCCATGCGTTTCTGTCTTCTGTCTCTCAGTTGTTAGTCATTCTCATGTTGTCGTCCTGTTTTCGCTTCCCCTTGGTCTACATTGTTCATGTCATTCTGCATGTCAGTCCATGTGTTTCTGTCTCCTTGCCCGTGTTTCTGTCCTGGCTGTTTCAGTCATTGTTTGTCTTCCCCTTGGCCTACTTGTTTCCATTCCTCTGCAATGTTGTCAGTCCATGTTTTTTTTCTGTCTCCTCCTCTTGGTCTGGCTCACAGTTGTTTCCATGTCCATTCTGCATGTTGTCAGTCCATGTGTTTCTGTCTTCCCCTTGGGCTCTACAGTTGTTTCCATGTCCATTCTGCAGTGTTGTCAGTCCATGTGTTTCTGTCTTCTCCCCTTGGGCTCTACAGTTGTTTTTCCCTGTCCATTCTGCAATTGTTGTCAGTCCATGTGTTTCTGTCTTCCCTTGGGCTCTACAGTTTGTTTCCATGTCCATTCTGCAGTGTTGTCAGTCCATGTGTTTCTGTCTTCCCCTTGGGCTCTACAGTTGTTTCCATGTCCATTCTGCATGTTGTCAGTCCATGTGTTTCTGTCTTCCCCTTGGCTCACAGTTGTCCATGTCCATTCTGCAATGTTGTCAGTCCATGTGTTTCTGTCTTCCCCTTGGGCCTACAGTTGTTTTCCATGTCCATTCTGCAATTGTTGTCAGTCCATGTGTTTCTGTCTTCCCCTTGGCTCTACAGTTGTTTCCATGTCCATTCTGCAGTGTTGTCAGTCCATGTGTTTCTGTCTTCCCCTTGGGCTCTACAGTTGTTTCCATGTCCATTCTGCAGTGTTGTCAGTCCATGTGTTTCTGTCTTCCCCTTGGGCTTACAGTTGTTTCCATGTCCATTCGCAATGTTGTCAGTCCATGTGTTTCTGTCTCCCCTTGGGCTCTACAGTTGTTTCCATGTCCATTCTGCAATGTTGTCAGTCCATGTGTTTCTGTCTTCCCCTTGGGCTCTACAGTTGTTTCCATGTCCATTCTGCAATGTTGTCATCCATGTGTTCTGTCTTCCCCTTGGGCTCTACAGTTGTTTCCTTCCATTCTGCATGTTGTCAGTCCATGTTTTCTGTCTTCCCTGGCTCTACAATGTTTCCCTGTCCATTCTGCAATGTTGTCAGTCCATGTGTTTCTGTCTTCCTTGGCTCTACAGTTGTTTCCTGTCCATTCTGCATGTTGTCAGTCCATGTTTTCTGTCTTCCTTGGTCTTACAGTGTTTCCTGTCCATTCTGCAATGTTGTCAGTCCATGTGTTTCTGTCTTCCTGGCTCTACAGTGTTTCCCTGTCCATTCTGCAGTGTTGTCAGTCCATGTGTTTCTGTCTTCCCGGCTCTACAGTGTTTCCATGTCCATTCTTGTTTCCATGTCCATTCTGCAAGTGTTGTCAGTCCATGTGTTTCTGTCTTCTCCTTGGGCTCTACAGTTGTTTCCATGTCCATTTCTGCAGTGGGGGGGGGGGGGGGGGGGGGGGGGGGGGGGGGGGGTTTTTTTTTTTTTTTTTTTTTTTTTTTTTTTTTTTTTTTTTTTTTTTTTTTTTTTTTTTTTTTTTTTTTTTACAGTTTGTTTTCCATGTCCATTCTGCAATGTTGTCAGTCCATGTGTTTTCTGTCTTCCCCTTGGGCTCTACAGTTGTTTCCATGTCCATTCTGCAATGTTGTCAGTCCATTGTGTTTCTGTCTTCCCTTGGGCTCTACAGTTGTTTCCATGTCCATTCTGCAATGTTGTCAGTCCATGTGTTTTCTGTCTTCCCCTTGGGCTCTACAGTTGTTTCCATGTCCATTCTGCAATGTTGTCAGTCCATGTGTTTCTGTCTTCCCCTTGGGCTCTACAGTTGTTTCCATGTCCATTCTGCAATGTTGTCAGTCCATGTGTTTTCTGTCTTCCCCTTGGGCTCTACAGTTGTTTCCATGTCCATTCTGCAATGTTGTCAGTCCATGTGTTTCTGTCTTCCCCCTTGGGCTCTACAGTTGTTTCCATGTCCATTCTGCAATGTTGTCAGTCCATGTGTTTCTGTCTTCCCCTTGGGCTCTACAGTTGTTTCCATGTCCATTCTGCAATGTTGTCAGTCCATGTGTTTCTGTCTTCCCCTTGGGCTCTACAGTTGTTTCCATGTCCATTCTGCAATGTTGTCAGTCCATGTGTTTCTGTCTTCCCCTTGGGCTCTACAGTTGTTTCCATGTCCATTCTGCAATGTTGTCAGTCCATGTGTTTCTGTCTTCCCCTTGGGCTCTACAGTTGTTTCCCTGTCCATTCTGCAGTGTTGTCAGTCCATGTTTTTCTGTCTTCTCTCTGGTCTCTACAGATGTTTCCCTGTCCATTCTGCAATGTTGTCAGTCCATGTGTTTCTGTCTTCTCTCTGGTCTCTACAGTTGTTTCCCTGTCCATTCTGCAGTGTTGTCAGTCCATGTTTTTCTGTCTTCTCTCTGGTCTCTACAGATGTTTCCCTGTCCATTCTGCAATGTTGTCAGTCCATGTGTTTCTGTCTTCTCTCAGGTCTCTACAGATGTTTCCCTGTCCATTCTGCAGTGTTGTCAGTCCATGTGTTTCTGTCTTCTCTCAGGTCTCTACAGATGTTTCCCTGTCCATTCTGCAGTGTTGTCAGTCCATTGTTTTCTGTCTTCTCTCTGGTCTCTACAGATGTTTCCCTGTCCATTCTGCAATGTTGTCAGTCCATGTGTTTCTGTCTTCTCTCTGGTCTCTACAGTTGTTTCCCTGTCCATTCTGCAATGTTGTCAGTCCATGCGTTTCTGTCTTCTCTCTGGTCTCTACAGATGTTTCCCTGTCCATTCTGCAATTTTGTCAGTCCATGTGTTTCTGTCTTCCCCTTGGGCTCTACAGTTGTTTCCATGTCCATTCTGCAGTGTTGTCAGTCCATGTGTTTCTGTCTGTCTTCTCTCTGGTCTCTACAGATGTTTCCCTGTCCATTCTACAATGTTGTCAGTCCATGTGTGTCTGTCTTTCCCTTGGTCTGGCTCCTTCAACAGTTTCCTGGATGACTGTTTTAGCGGGGCCGTTGGATCTTCATGACAATGCCAGCTTAGTTTCTTTGCTTTGCTGGTGTCGGCAAATCTTCGTATGGCCCGATGTGCTGTTAAAATGGTCTGGCGCACGTGTTCAGTTGTGATATATTCAGTATATCTGATGTACAGTATCTTGCAATGACAGCTCATTTCTCTGGTTGTATTCTTTCTTCCAGGTCCATGTCGCGTATGTATAATACAGGAAAATGAAATACATCCGTGCCTGCGGGAGCCAGATCTGTGTTTCACTGGGATGTTACTGTCTTTCCACACAGGGCTCATTCTTGGCAGAACTGATGTCTTTGCTGCTCTTGAGAGCATGTCTGATTTAAATGCCCCATGGCTGAAAATCAATCCCAGATATATGAACTGTTTAACAGCGCTTAGCTGTAATAAACCCTAGATTTATGAACTGTTTAACAGTGCTTAGCTGTAATAAATCCTAGATTTCTGAACTGTTTAACAGTGCTTAGCTGTAATAAATCCTAGATTTCTGAACTGTTTAACAGTGCTTAGCTGTGATGAATCCTAGATTTATGAACTGTTTAACAGTGCGTAGCTGTAATAAATCCTAGATTATGAACCGTTTAACAGTGCTTAGCTGTAATAAGTCCTAGATTTATGAACCGTTTGACAGTGCTTAGCTGTGATAAGTCCTAGATTTATGAACCGTTTAACAGTGCTTAGCTGTAATAAGTCCTAGATTTATGAACTCCTAGATTTATGAACCGTTTAACAGTGCTTAGCTGTAATAAGTCCTAGATTTATGAACCGTTTGACAGTGCTTAGCTGTGATAAGTCCTAGATTTATGAACCGTTTAACAGTGCTTAGCTGTAATAAATCCTAGATTTATGAACTCCTAGATTTATGAACCGTTTAACAGTGCTTAGCTGTAATAAGTCCTAGATTTATGAACTGTTTAACAGTGCTTAGCTGTAATAAGTCCTAGATTTATGAACTGTTTAACAGTGCTTTGCTGTAATAAATCCTAGATTTATGAACTGTTTAACAGTGCATAGCTGTAATGAATCTTAGATTTATGAACTGTTTAACAGTGCATAGCTGTAATAAATCCTAGATTTATGAACTGTTTAACAGTGCATAGCTGTAATGAATCCTAGATTTATGAACTGTTTAACAGTGCATAGCTGTAATGAATCCTAGATTTATGAACTGTTTAACAGTGCTTAGGTGTAATGAATCCTAGATTTATGAGCTGTTTAACAGTGCTTAGCTGTAATGAATCCTAGATTTATGAACTGTTTAACAGCGCTTAGCTGTAATGAATCCTAGATTTATGAACTGTTTAACAGTGCATAGCTGTAATAAATCCTAGATTTATGAACTGTTTAACAGTGTATAGCTTTAATAAATCCTAGATTTATGAACTGTTTATCAGTGCATAGCTGTAATAAGTCCTAGATTTATGAACTGATTAACAGCGCTTAGCTGTAATGAATCCTAGATTTATGAACTGTTTAACAGCGCTTAGCTGTAATAAATCCTAGATTTATGAACTGTTTAACAGCGCTTAGCTGTAATGAATCTTAGATTTATGAACTGTTTAACAGTGCGTAGCTGTAATGAATCCTAGATTTATGAACTGTTTAACAGTGCATAGCTGTAATAAATCCTAGATTTATGAACTGTTTAACAGTGCTTAGCTGTAATGAATCAGTGCATAGCTGTGATAAATCCTAGATTTATGAACTGTTTAACAGTGCTTAGCTGTAATAAATCCTAGATTTATGAATTGTTTAACCGTGCATAGCTGTAATAAATCCTAGATTTATGAACCGTTTAACAGTGCATAGCTGTAATAAATCCTAGATTTATGAACTATTTAACAGTGCTTAGCTGTAATAAATCCTAGATTTATGAATTGTTTAACCGTGCGTAGCTGTAATAAATTCTAGATTTATGAACTGTTTAACAGTGCTTAGGTGTAATAAATCCTAGATTTATGAACGGTTGAACAGTTCCTAGCTTCTGACCATGGCTATATCAATACTGGAGGTGTTGTTGCGGCTGCCCATGAGCTTGGTCTTCTCGGCACTATGTCATGTCGATGTTTTATCCAGTGTTTCAACAAGCTTTGTGAGTTTCTGTTCAGTGCCCAGCAGGTCATTGAAGTTATCTGCAAGATGAATGGTCGTGACAGCTCTTCATGCAGTGTTGATTGTGTCGACATGATCTTCAAGTGCATCATTCATGATGCATTCCAGGACTATGTTGAAAAGTGTTTGAGAGAGGAGGGCCCTGACGAATCGTGACTGATGTGTGGGACCACTCTCCAGTCACGCTCTTTGTGAGTACTGTACAGAGCTCACTTTGGCGTATACTTGCTAGATGTTGTTGATTAACTTTGTCCCGATATCAGTTTTTTCATAACGACAGACTCTGTCAAACTCCTTTTTGAAGTCTGTGAAGACATTATCGAACTCCTTGTGGTGTTGCAGGTGTTTTTGGCCACGAGTCAAGATACTTCAGCCTTTCAGATATAACGATGTCTATCTGTATGTGTAATCTATTCAAAATGATTTGGAACATTACGCAGTTTACATTGATTGTCTAATTGATTTTGCGGTTGTTCTGGCAGTGTTGAGGATTTCCTCTCTTTGGAAGTGTGACGATTAGTGATCGAGTCTCACCGAGTCCCGTTGGTTTCGTCACTCGCCAGTGTGCTAGAGTTTGTTGCAGATAGCAGTTACTATATCATTTACAGACTTTCCTCCATATTCAAGTGTTCTGCGGGAATGTTGTCATTGCTCACAGCCTTGCCATGTTTGAGCGACTTCACCGCCACTGTGACTTTATCGAAAAAGTGTTGGGAGGTCATCTCCATTTAATGAATCCTGAACTGTTAGCACACTTGGATCTCTTTTGCTCTGTTTGTTGTAGAGCTTAAAGCAGCGTTCCTCTCTCTGCTTCTTTTTTCTTCTTCTTTTTTCTTTCTGTGTGAGATAGTTCACGTCTTTGTCCTGAGTGCTGCTGATTTTGGTGTGTGTTGGTCAGTTTTTCACAGATTGAAAGTTTTTTTTGTGTTGTTATCCAGGTCTTTCCCAAAGTTTTTACACTCCAACCATTAGCATGCTCTTCTCTCCTCATTCCGTCCATCGTTCATTTTCATCACATTTCTACTCCTTATTCCTTCTCATCATTTACCACACTTGCATTTCCTTTTCCTATCCCGTCTGCAATTTGTAATTACCACGTTCTCCTATTCTCATTTCGTCCGTCATTTGTCTTGCTTAAAGCTTTGCCTTTAACCATCCACCCCATTCTCCAGTTCTCTCCATCAGTCATCAGCCTCACCATCTGCTCTTTTTGTCCCAGGCCCATCATTCATTATCGTCCTGGCGTTCTCTTCTTCCCCTCCAGTCCATCATTGATTCTTCTCCAGTCGTTGTCGTCGTCTCCTGTCGATCGTCATCGTTCATTGCCATGTTCTCGTCTTTTTCTCCAGTCCACCGTTCGTCGGTTCTACGTTTTGTACATCCGCTCTTGTCTATCATTCATCCTTCTCACGTTCTGCTCATGCCATCTCGCCTATTGTTTGTCATTCTCGAGGTGTCTTCCTCTCGTTCATTCTTCTCCTCCTTCTCCTTCTCCCCATCTCTCTCTCTTTCTCTCTGGAGAGAGAGAGAGAGAGAGAGAGAGAGAGAGAGAGAGAGAGAGAGAGAGAGAGAGAAGCGAACTTGACGAAGACAGAGATACGCATGGCAATAACAAAAAAAACATTCTAAGAGAGAGAGAGAGAGAGAGAGAGAGAGAGAGAGAGAGAGAGAGAGAGAGAGAGAAGCGAACTTGACGAAGACAGAGATACACATGGCAATAACAAAAAAAAAACATTCTAAGAGAGAGAGAGAGAGAGAGAGAGAGAGAGAGAGAGAGAATGAAAAATAAGTGTAAAATGATTTTTAAATGCGTGTTGAAAACATTTTCCCGTCATATTTTATTTTACGAATTATTTTACTTAAAACAAATTAATCCCATTCTGTTTTCTTTTAATTTTCTATGACTTTATGCATTTTTTTCTAGTGTTTTTCATTTAAAGTTTTTTTCTTGTAATTAATCATAACTGATACCATCTTCTGATCAGCTTTTTCATTCAAGCATTTTCATGGATACACTCATATCACACATATACATGTACATACACGGCTACGTTCACACACAAGGCTACACACACACACACACACACTCACACACACACACACACACACACACACACACACACACACACACACACACACACACACACACACACGCACACACACGTGCGCATAGAAACAGGCAAACAAATATATACGTACACACTTACGCGCCCGTGCGCGCGCGCTTTCCTCTCTCTCTCTCTCTCTCTCTCTCTCTCTCACACACATACACACGCACGCACGCACGCACGCACGTATGCACGCACGCACACACGTACAGGGTGCACATACTTCTAAAATGTAAACAGTTGAAGACATTTTTGCCTGCTTTATCTGAATCTTCCATGGGTGAAATTTTAAATAATTTGTCACTAATATGTGACACTGGATTAGCACTGACTCCAAGTCCGATTTTCACCTCCCGGTAATGAGATGCACATGTCTATTTGTATTTGATGTTACTTGGGTTATTTTAAATTGTTGCTGCGTTTTTTAAAAAAATTCTTCCTTGTTTTTGTCTAAGATCACATAACGTGAATAGAAATTAAATTGAAGACTACACTCACACACACACACACACACACACACACACACACACACACACACACACACACACACACGCCCGCCTTATGCGTACTGGTCGAAGTGTAGACATTGATTTTTCCAAGACATTCGAGACTGTCGACTTCCCTGAGCGCGCGCGCGCGCGCGCGTGTATGTGTGTGTGTGTGTGTGTGTGTGTGTGTGTGTGTGTGTGTGCGCGCGCGTGTGTGTGTATGTGTGTGCGCGAGCGCGTGTGTAACGTTGTTACTGAAGAGATTACATTAACAATAATGTTAGATACGCATTTACACTCAAAAATTACTTAAAATATCATTTTTAAGTATTGGATCTGTATTTACGCGCGCGCACAGACACATACACACGCATGCGCACTCACAAACGCAAACACACATGAGCGCGCACACTTATACATAACACACACACACACACACACACACACACACACACACACACGCACACACACACAAACACGCGTGTGCACGCACGCACCCGCGCACTCGCGCTAGCGTGCACGGAAACACGTTCGCATGTGCTCGCACGCGCGCTCGCACGCACCACAGACACAAACACACAGACACAGACACACACACAGAGGCACGCACGCATGCACACACACACACACACACACACACACACACACACACACACACACACACACACACACGCGCGCATACACACACATATACACACAGACATACACACACACACACATACACACACACAAAACACACACACACACACACACACACACACACACACACACACACACACACACACACACACACTATCGGTCTATAATCAAAGGCAGCAACGAACACTTCCCTGCATCCCACTTTCTGATACGACTGGACAGTTCAAATCGACAGCGAGAAAAACTTGTCGTCGTGAATACAATAAGTTGATCAAGTAACATTTCGTGTGTGTGTGTGTGTGTGTGTGTGTGTGTGTGTGTGTGTGTGAGAGAGAAGAGAGAGAGAGAGAGAGAGAGAGAGAGAGAGAGAGGAGTTTTACAATCGTTTAAGTTCTTTTCAGTCTTTGGTACACTATTCGTGACTTGTTTTTCGTTCTTTCTTTTCTTTCTCTCTTCATTCCTTCCGTTCTTTCGTACATTCGTTTGATTCTTCGTTCATTTTGTTTATTTGGTTTTGTTTTTGTGCGTTTGTTCAGTCGCTCGGTCAATCGGTCGTTCGTCCGGTCATTCCTTCGTTCAGTCGATTGGTTAGTTGATTTAGTCATTCGTATATTCGTTCGGTCGATTGCTGTCTTCTGTCATTAATTCGCTCAGTCGGTCAGTCTGTCGTTCAACCATTCGTTCGCTCAGTCGGTCAATCGGTCATTCAGTCAGTCATTCGTTCAGTCGGTCGTTCAGTCATTCGTTTGTATATTTGTTTGGTTGATCGCTCTCCTCAGTCATTCATTCAGTCAGTCGGTCGTTCAGTCATTCATTCGGTCAGACGGTCGTTCAGTCATTTATTCGGTCAGTCGGTCGTTCAGTCATTCATTCGCCCAGTCGGTCGTTCAGTCATTCATTCGCCCAGTCGGTCGTTCAGTCATTCATTCGCCCAGTCGGTCAGTCGGTCGTTCAGTCATTCATTCGCCCAGTCGGTCAGTCGGTTGTTCATTTATTCATTCGTTCCGTCGGTCAGTTGATCTTTCAGTCATTCATTCGTTCAGTCGGTTCATCGGTCGTTCAGTCAGTCACTCGTTCAGGCGGTCACTCGGTCGTTCAGTCATTCGTTCGTTCAGTGGGGCGGTTGATCGTTCAATTTTTCATTCGTTCACTTGGTCAGTCGTTCAGACATTCATTTGTTCAGTCGGTCAGTCGGTCGCTCAGTCAGTCATTTGTTCAGTCGGTCAGTCAGTCGTTCAGTCATTCATTCACTCAGTCGGTCGTTCAGTCGGTCAGTCGGTCCTTCAGGCATTCATTCGTTCAGTCGGTCGGTCGTTCATTCATTCGCTCAGTCGGTCAGTATGTCGTTCATCTATTCATTCATTCATTCAGTCGGCGGATGTAGGGTGAAGCACAGATGCAGGGCATGACATGGGTGTGGGCTCACAGGGCGAGGATGCTGGTCGTGACGAGGACGGGCATACGTGGAAGGGGGTTGGGGGGGGGGGGAGAGAAGCGACAGGGTATGACGTGTGGGGGATACGTGGGTCGCGGATGCAGGGTGTGCCATGGGCACAGGGTCGTGGATGCAGTGTATGCCATGGGCACAGGGTCGTGGATGCAGTGTATGCCATGGGTACTGGATGGCGGATGCAGGGTGTGCCATGGGCACAGGGTCGCGGATGCAGGGTACGCCATGGGTACAGGGCCGCGGATGCAGGGTGTGCCATGGGCACAGGGTCGCGGATGCAGGGTGTGCCATGGGTACAGGGTCGCGGATGCAGGGTGTGCCATGGGTACAGGGTCACGGATGCAGGGTGTGCCATGGGTACAGGGTCGCGGATGCAGGGTGTGCCATGGGCACAGGGTCGCGGATGCAGGGTGTGCCATGGGCACAGGGCCGCGGATGCAGGGTACGCCATGGGTACAGGGCCGCGGATGCAGGGTACGCCATGGGTACAGGGTCGCGGATGCAGGGTACGCCATGGGTACAGGGTCGCGGATGCAGGGTACGCCATGGGTACAGGGTCGCGGATGCAGGGTACGCCATGGGTACAGGGTCGCGGATGCAGGGTACGCCATGGGCACAGGGTCGCGGATGCAGGGTATGCCATGGGTACAGGGTCGCGGATGCAGGGTACGCCATGGGCACAGGGTCGCGGATGCAGGGTACGCCATGGGCACAGGGTCGCGGATGCAGGGTATGCCATGGGTACAGGGTCGCGGATGCAGGGTACGCCATGGGTACAGGGTCGCGGATGCAGGGTACGCCATGGGTACAGGGTCGCGGATGCAGGGTACGCCATGGGCACAGGGTCGCGGATGCCATGGGTACAGGGTCGCGGATGCGGGGTATGCCATGGGTATAGGGTCGCGGATGCAGGGTATGCCATGGGTACAGGGTCGCGGATGCAGGGTACGCCATAGGTACAGGGTCGCGGATGCAGGGTATGCCATGGGCACAGGGTGCCGATGCAGGGTATGCCATGGGTACAGGGTCGCGGATGCGGGGTATGCCATGGGTACAGGGTCGCGGATGCGGGGTATGCCATGGGCACAGGGTCGCGGATGCAGGGTATGCCATGGGTACAGGGTCGCGGATGCGGGGTATGCCATGGGTACAGGGTCGCGGATGCAGTGTATGCCATGGGTACTGGATGGCGGATGCAGGGTACGCCATAGGTACAGGGTCGCGGATGCAGGGTACGCCATGGGCACAGGGTCGCGGATGCAGGGTACGCCATGGGCACAGGGTCGCGGATGCAGGGTATCGGTCGCGGATGCAGTGGGCACAACATGGTTGTGGGTATGAAGGACGGGAACACAGCGTGTGACATGAGTGGAGGGACAGCGGTGGCGGTTGCTGGTCGTGACAGGGAGGAAATGCTGATGCAGGGGGTAACACTGGTAAGGGGTGGGGGTACAGGGTGCACAGATGCCAGGGCCTGACATGGTTAAGGTATAGGCAGTGCGGATTTCAGGGCGTAACATGAGTGGGGGAACAGGGAGTGAAGATTGCAGGGCATGATTGTGTGGGCGTACCAGGGGCGTCGGTGTAGGGTGTGACGCGGGTGGACCTATCGGGGCAGATGTGGCGTGCGGATAAAGGGCGTGACACCCATGGGTATATTGGGGCAGAGGGGTGACGATGCAGTGCGTGACACGGGTGGGCGTATTGGAGCACAGGGGATACGAGTGCAGGGCCTGATATGAGTGGGCGTATTGGGGCAGAGGCGATGCAGATGAAGGGCATGACGTGGTGAGCGTTGTGGGGCACCAGGGGCGCAGATGAAGGGCATGACGTGGGTGTCTTATAAGGGCAGAGAGGGCGGATGAAGGGAGTGACATGGTGGGCGTATTTGGGCAGTTGGGACGCAGAAATTAAGGGCATGACAAGTTGGGTGTATCGGGTCGGAGGAGGCGTGGATGAAGGGCGTAACATGGTGGGCGTGTTGGGGCAAAGGGGGTGCGGATGAAGGGCATGGCATGGGTGGGTTGGGGGGGGGGGGCAGGGGGACGTGAGGTGCAAATACAGGGTATGACATGGGGTAGGCTTGAGGGGAATAGGGGGCGTTGATGCAGGGTGTAACCTAGGTGGGGGTGCAGGGGGCGTGGATGCAGGGTGTAACATGGGTGGGGGTGTAGGGGGCGTGGATGCAGGGTGTAACATGGGTGGGGGTGTAGGAGGCGTGGGTGCAGGGTGTAACCTAGGTGTGGGTGTAGGAGCCGTGGATGCAGGGTGTAACATAGGTGGGGGTGCAGGGGGCGTGGATGCAGGGTTATAACATGGGTGGGGGTGTAGGGGGCGTGGATGCAGGGTGTAACATAGGTGGGGGTGCAGGGTGCGTGGATGCAGGGTGTAACATGGGTGCGGGTGCAGGGGGCGTGGTTGCAGGGTGTAACATGGGTGGGGGTGCAGGGTGCGTGGATGCAGGGTGTAACATGGGTGGGGGTGCAGGGGGCGTGCACGCATGGTGTAACCTAGGTGGGGGTGCAGGGGGCGTGGATGCATGGTGTAACATGGGTGGGGGTATAGGGGGCGTGGATGCAGGTGTAACGTAGGTTGGGGTACAGTGGGCGTGGATGCAGAGTGTAACATAGGTGGGGGTGCAGGGGGCGTGGATGCAGGGTGTAACATAGGTGGGGGTGCAGGGGGCGTGGATGCAGGGTATAACATAGGTGGGGGTGCAGGGGGCGTGGATGCAGGGTGTAACATGGGTGGGGGTGCAGGGGGCGTGGATGCAGGGTATAACATGGGTGGGGGTGCAGGGGGCGTGGATGCAGGGTATAACATGGGTGGGGGTGCAGGGGGCGTGGATGCAGGGTGTAACATAGGTGGGGGTGCAGGGGGCGTGGATGCAGGGTATAACATAGGTGGGGGTGCAGGGGGGTGGATGCAGGGTGTAACATGGGTGGGGGTGCAGGGGGCGTGGATGCAGGGTGTAACATAGGTGGGGGTGTCAGGGGGCGTGGATTCAGGTTGTGACATTGATGGGAGTACAGTGAGTGGAGATTTGGGGGCTTCACATCGGGATGGGATAGGAGGTGCGGATTTCAGATCATGGTGAAGGGGCACAGGTGAAGTGTGTGTGTGTGCGTGCGTGTGTGTGTGCGTGTGTGTGTGTGTGTGTGTGTGTGTGTGTGTGTGTGTGTGTGTGTACGTAGGGGGGGGGGATTCAATTTCAGGGCGTGACATGGGGCAGAGGGGGCATGGATGCAGGGCGTGCGTGACACGGGTGGGCGTACTGGGGCAGAGAGGGCGCGTATGAAGACTGTGACCTGGGTGGGCGTATTGGAGCAATGGGGGCGCGGATGAAGAGCGTGACATGGATGGGCGTATTGGGGGCAAAAAGGGCGTAGATGAAACGCATGACATAGATGAGTGTACCGGGGCACAGGAAGCACAGATAAAGGGCGCCACGTGGAGAAGAAGAAGAAGAAAAAGGAGGAGGAGGAGGAGGAGGATAATGATGATGATTTAACAACAACGATGGCGAGCCTTTTTTCTGCTTTCTAAAATCAAAACTTATAATCTTGCACACCGCAGCAGAGGCTATCATTAATGTAAGCAGAAAAAATAACATGATCACGCACGCACGCACGCATACACGCACACGCACGCACACACACACACACACACACACACACCACACACGCACGCACGCACGCACGCACGCACGCACGCACGCACGCACACACACAGACACAGACACACACACACACACACACACACACGCGCGCGCGCGCACACACACGCACGCACACACACACATCCCCATCCAATTACCTACCACCATCACCACCACCACGACCACCATCATTATCATCATCAAGACTTGCACAAAAATACTGTATTTTTGTTTGTATTAACGCATCAGATTTATCGCAAAATAATAATAAATAAATAAAAGGGGGAGTGGAATCACAAAAAACCCAAATCACATCTGCCACAAAATGGACAACATCTTGCACACCAAATTCAACTCGGTAGATAAGAGAAAAAGAAAGGAAGCAAACAGAATAAAAGAACAAAGAAATAAAAAAAAGACATAAAACAATGAAAAACAATGACAACCACAACAGCTTTCCTGTTTGCATTCAGGAAATGAACATGACAACTTAGCCGACAAAGAAAAAAAATCAGCACAAAAAGAAAAGAAAGAAAGAACGAAGGAAAACAAAGAAAGAAAGAAAGGATAGGAAAAAAGAAGAGAAAAAAGATGGAGACCCTAAACCAAAAACCTGTTAACAATTTGCGTGTTTTGCCAGGTTTCCAAGTCCAGCATCGGCTGGAAAATAGGATTACTTTTGACTCCCGCTTTGTCACGCCATTGACATCACTCAAACCTCCTCCATGCGTTCTGCTTAGTCTGTGCGCCAGAATCAGAACATGCCCAACTGAATTCGTTCCCCTAGGACAGTCTCAGTTGACATGATATAAGCGGGGATCGTTTGCATAGGGTTTTCCACAACTGGTAAGAAGAAACATCTATCCAAAACCATGGAGTTCAAAACACCACCTTGGGCCTTTCTTCTGTTCGTCCTTTCGAAAGAACGATCTTTTCAGTAAAAATTTGATAACGGCAGTTTTATCAGCAGCACAAATATTAATGAATAATAGTACTTCTCTAATATCTTTCAAATATTGAGAATGATGATGATGATGATGAACCTTTTTTTTTATATTACGATTAACACAGAGAGGTATTTGCGTTCCACAAGAGAGGTTATTTATTGAATGCACACAAGAACATGATCACAGAACGCACGCGCGCGCACACACACACGCACGCACGCACGCACGCACACACACACACACACACACACACACACACACACACACACACACACACACGTGTGTGCGCGCGCGCGCGCACGCGTACACGTACACACACAAGCACGCACATGCGCGAGCGCGCGCGCGCACGCACACACACACACACACACACACACACACACACACACACACACACACACAGTCGAGCACAACCACATTCAGTTCCCCACCCCCACCTTCCATCTCCATTCCCACACGCACATAATCAAGACGTATACAAACTTTGGGTTACTGCATGAGTTTCGGCATCTGCAATGTTTTGTCTATGAGACCTTCTTCCCAAATGTGATCATATTTGCTTATTTACTTATTTATTTATCAACTTGTGAGCACCCACCTTTAGCCAGTGTGGTGTAGCTTGTATGGTCCTGGACTAGCCTGCACAAAGGGACAACTCCTCGATGAAACTGAAACAGGAACTGATACAGATGTACAACTGTGTATACAACACTGCAGCAGAGTAATACAAGAGAATTAATTTAGAAGTAGAGCCATACAAATTCTCTGAATATATCTAAAAGTCAAGCTACGTCATTGCGTTTATAGCTCTGCCAACCTTGATAGCCATATTAGGACTGTAAGTCAGCTGACATTAAAATTGTGCAGCGTAAAGCCGCAAAGAAACGAAACATTGCAAAAAACATTTGGACGAACAGGGAGAAAGGGAGCAAAGACAGAATGAAAAGAAAGAAAGAAAGACTGAAAAAAGGGAAAACGGGGAAAAAATGGTTGTTTGTGATCAGGAAATGGAAGCGATTGCTGATCGGATTAGTTGCAAGGACGGAGAAAAAAGTTAGCAAGCAAACCAAAAAAACAAACAAACAAAAACAAACCAACCAACCCAACCCTCTCACCCCAGCTCCCCCCCCCCCCCCCCCCAAGGAAAAAGGGAAAAAAAATGTGTCGATGATCTGCGTGTTTTGCCAGGCATGGCATCGATTGGGAACAGGATTACCTTTGATACCAGGCCTCTTCATCTCGCTTCACATCATTCGGTCCTCCTCCGTGTACCCTGCATGTCTCTGCATCAGACTCGGGACTTGTTTCATGGGATTTATTTCCCTTGGACAGTCTCTGACGGGGGTACTGATTCTTAATGGTCTATTGCGTAACAGTTAACCCGATTCATAACAAAAATAAAAATCGTCCCAAATCATCTCGATTAAATCTCCATTCCTTTCCTCTCTTGCTCTTCCTTGTTGCTATCTGGGACTGAAACGTCAAACATGACAACGATAGCACGTGTAGAAGCAACATGAAAAAGAAAAAAGAAGCAGGAGAAGAAGAGGAAGAAGGAGGAGGAGGAGATAATGATAATGAAGAAGAAGAAGAAGAAAATAAACAACGAGAAGACAGCAGCAGCAAAAACAACAACAAGGACACACGACACGAAAATAATGATGATGGTGGTCATATAATAATACTAACAACAACAACGACGACGACAATAACAACAATAATAATAATAATAGTAGTAATGATAAGATGATAAATATGATAATAATGACGCTAATAATAAAAACAACAGCAATACGAAGAAGAAGACGAAGAAGGAGAAGAAGTGATTAAATCACTGGTGATTCTTTTTTGTACTGTCTGGAAACATAACACAGACGCTTGCTCACCACACGAGGCTATTACTAACACACACACACACACACACACACACACACACACACACACACACACACACACACACACACATTCTCCTCCTCCTCCTCTTCCTCCTCTTCCTCCTCCTCCTCCTCGTTATCATCATCAACATACAAAGAAGTACGACAGCTGTGTATGTATCAGTGATCACAAGGAAATAAATGCAGAAGATAATCACAAAAGCTGCTGGTCAGGTGTACATCGAAAACAAAAACTAACTAAATCAGGCGTACTCAACTGAACTTAGTTAAAAAGGGAAAACGAAACAAAACAAACAAACAACAACAACAAAAAGTAAAACAGAGAAAAGCAAAGGGAGAAAAAGAATGCTTTGCTGCTTGCACTCAGGAAATGGAAAGGAATGCTAAGTGGATAAGCTGCTAAGGACAGAAAAAAAGGAAACAAGAAAACGATCCCACCCCACCCACCCATCCCCACCCACCTCCCCAAACGTGTGAATGATTCGCGTGTTATGCTCGGTCCAGGATCGATTAGAAACAGGATTACTTTAGATATCTGCCCTCTCCCCTCGTTTAACATTGCTCAACCCTAATCCGCGTGTTCTGGTTATTCTCTGCACCGCAGTGAGAACATACCCTCCTGGATTTGCCCTCCCAGGACAGTCTCTGACGGTATCCAAGCTGGGATCCTTTGCAGAAGGTTTACAATAACTCGAAAGAAAAAGGCTTACATGTATAAGTAACAAAGAAAAAATATCCTCATTGTCTGTCCAGAACCACCCACATTAAAACCCCGCTTTCGGTCTTTTTGTACTTTGCTGAAAAGAATCATGTTGGTATTACAAAAAATGAAATGGCACATTTAGAAGCACACATACGACTACTACTACTACTACTACTACTTTTACTACTACTACTACTACACACACGCACTCTCTCTCTCTCTCTCACACACGCGCACGCACGCACGCACGCACACACACACACACACACACACACACACACACACACACACACACACACACACACACACACACACACGTGAGCGTTCGCACCCGAGCGCCTGCGCAGATCATGAATTCTTCACATCAAACAACAAGAGCTGTGTATACACTGCATTAGAATATTAGACTGAACACACACGTAGAAATTCAGTTAGACTCAATCGCTGGGTACATTTGGAAAGATATATATTCCGTCGTGGATTCCACTTCGAACTCGTACAAGTTAAACTAAAGTGGGCAAAACCTCCCACCCACACAGAACCCCATAGGAGGAGGAGGGGGCAAGTACACTGAAGGAAAACCCCCAAACAACCTAAATAAAAAAAACCCCACAAAACAAAGGAATCCGCTGTTGTTTGCACCTAGGAAATGAAAGTGATTGCCGAGGGGATTATCTACCGCATCGAAGAAAGGTTAAAAAAACAAACCCTGAACCCCGTGAATGATTTGCTTGCTTTGCCAGGTCCAGCATCGATCGGGAATAGGATTACCTGTATGTCTGCCCTCTCCCCTCGCTTCCCATCACTCAATCCTCCTCCGCGTGTCGTGGCTATTCCCTGCTGCGTCAGAATCAGATTGTACCCACCACTAGATTCCCCCCCCCCCTCCCACCACCCTCCTCCTCGCTTCCCTACTTGCGGAACGCTTTCTGCTCTGCTCGTTGCAGATTTATAGAGGGACAACATCGGTAATTTGCCTTTTTGATTCACGTGTGATAAAATACATGCCTGGATGAATGGTACGGATAGAGAGAGACAGACAGACAGACAGACAGACAGACAGAGACAGAGACGGAGAGAACCATGTAAATACAATTCCAAAATCAACAACTTATTCTGTGGAACGATCCACGTCAAGCTGCAGATGAAATTGCCGCATTCCATGGGTGATCCCAAAGAAGGAGTGAGAAAAGGAAAGATTGCAAAAGAAACATTGATAGCTAACGATCCATGGCCCTTCAGTATCTCTACTGGAATCAGTGCAGTTATTGTGGCGGTTCCAGATGATACACCTGACAACAAAGACCGAACGTGTACGTAGCACTCATCCCTAGCACAAAAAGCCATCCAGCCAGCTAAGCGACCGATGAAACACACACGCACGCGCACGCACGCACGCACGCACGCACGCACGCAACACACACACACACACACACACACACACACACACACACGCTGACAACCGAAACTAGACGATGGTATGGACTCACCTTGTCTTCACTTACAAGTCAAATATCGACACGATCTCTTAACCATCTCTATTATTTCCCATCCTTTTTTTTTGCTCTGGTTGTTGTATTCTGACTTTATCTGTGCTGCCATATTAAACAAATCAAGAACAGAAACATCTAGTTCATTACCATCACCACATCATTCATAACAACACGTAGACCTACATATTTTTTGTCCTTCATATTTTTTTGACCGAGTCGAACCCTATAGCTCAAAGGCGTAATGTGATTGTTTTTTTTAATTAAGGATTTTTAGATTGGGAGAGAGTAAAAAAAGAATGTATCCGCATTTGAAGCATTGACTTTTTGGATAATATACAACAATTTTGCCCCCGTTGGTTAAAATGAGATGGGGGAGATAATTCTAACCCTTCCCTCTGCTCAACAACGACAGCGTCATCCTGTACCCCTGGTTCTGCCGTCCTTCACGCCACTCCCCTCCTTCCCACGGCTGATCCCAGTCTGTGGACATTGTGCAGCAGCCAGCCACGCCTACTCTCATGTCGTCTGAGACGCCCAGGAGGATCATGGAATTGGAGAAAGAAAAATGGCATTACGCCGCGTCAGCTCATCCAAAGATTTCCCACCAACAGCTTTCTTCTGTCTCCGCTGTTCTGTGCTCCGCACAGTGGCCTCCCTTAACGATTCACTAAACATTGACAAACCCAGGGTTGACCTGTCCTGATACCCACTATCAACACGTAGTTCAGTGTGAAGTCGTATGGAAACATACTTTAATCATGATGAAATAGAAGTGATGGTTACATGGAATTTTTTGTTTTTGTGTACAACGTATCCCATAATTGTCAGCAATTTGTTCCACTTTCGCTACTACAACACTAGATAAGCACAGCATACAGATTGCTAGGGTGTACCTTGAGTCTTCATTTGGGTATTCTAGTGGAAAACCTGCAGCTGAAGGTCTATTCTTGCAGTAACTGGCTGACAAACGTAGTCAAACAAAGAAACTACTTTGGCTGTACTGATGAACCACAAAGAAGCCCGTGATGTATCAAGTCTTCAGGGTTCCTGACAGGACTGGCTCATAGCACGTTCCCTTCTCCGTAGTCTACACGGCCTCCACCACTCCTTTCCGTATCGGATCCCATTCCTCTAAGTTTTGTGCAAACCACACAGTTCAGCTGTGTTGGCATACGTTACATCACATATTTCTTCTCATTTGTCGTGCCAATAATGAAGGTATCAAACCGTATGTTTGCACCAGTTTGCAAGAACTCTCTCTCTCTCTCTCTCTCTCTCTCTCTCTCTCTCTCTCTCTCTCTCTTTTCCAATATGCCTTCTGAAAAGACTAAAGTTAAGGCAAGAAGAAGAGGATCTTTTTCTGTTAGTTGGGACAATCGTACAATAAATGGGACGTCTCCGTTTTGTGCTACATTTATCACTTTACCCAGTACCACTCTGAAAACACAGAGGGAGCACGGGACAGGATGTGTGTGCGTGGA
>CM065719.1:86165388-86195388 GCA_033310375.1 Conus canariensis
GTGCTTTTCTTCCTTCATCATTCCTTTTCCATAGTTTTCACAGTACACTCAGCACACACCCCTGATTGATGTGATGTGCTTTTCTTCCTTCATAATTCCTTTTCCATAGTTTTCACAGTACACTCTGCACACACCCCTTCCACTTTTTTCTCATCTCCCACTGCCTCATGTCCTCCTTCATTCATGTTCAATCAGAAAGTCAAGAACCAACAGATTCAAAGTTTTTTTTTGTTGTGCATTTTTCTGTGTGAATGAAATGTCCTAGAGGCGTCAAAATTATAACACAGCTTTATGCTATGTTGCCAGGACACAGTTTCAAAATTTCTGGACAAGAAAAACTGGCATCATATAAACAACAGTAATGCAATAGCATCATACAAACAAAACAAAATGGGGGAAAAGTAATAAATTTAGAGCTTGTTAACAATTTGTGCGATGACACTGGCTGTGGAATGGTAATGAATAACGTCTGTTTTCTGTCATTCCTTACTTAGTAGAAAGAAACTCGTGGAGAGCGTGGCAGCAGAGAGTCCTCAGAAGAGAAGCCCCCTTCAAGCAAGTGTTTCGGCCCTTATCTCCTGACACTCTAGGGGGGTTGGGCCACACCCGGTTCATGACTCCGGATGTCCCTCTGCTGCCCCTTTTTTTCCCATCTTGGGACGAGCCATGGCTGGGATTCGAACCCATGACCCTCTGGACATGCTCATTTTCCACTTAATGACTCGCGCTTTAACCACTGAGCCACAGGGACACCTGATATTTGTAGGGAAATTAAGCCTTATGAAGTTCACTTTTGTTCCTCCTTGACCAGATCCAGCTTGAACACCTCTCTGCCGCTTCTGCCATTGCTTTCAGGGCTCTGGTTTTTTCCTTCCCTGCAACTGAGAGCTGTTTCATGAGGCTGTATGCAGACGTTCCTACAAACCCCCTAGCTCCAATTTCTGCAGTGAGGACTTTGACCTGATAGCCTTCTCTCCTCAGGCTGTTTGCCAGATCAGCATACTTTTCAGTCTTGTAGATTTGAGCTGCCTCCATTCTGTTCTCATATGGCACCGTGAGCTCGATCATGATCAGCTGCTTGGTTGACTTAGAGTGGACTACTATGTCTGGTCTCATGCCACTCTTGCTGATGATCTCTGGGTGACTCTTCCATTCTGGGAGGTCTGCAGTGCACTCCCAGTCATCTGCCCCGTCCAGCAGACTCTGCCTGCATGTTTCGAGTGGCACTGTTGTTCTTGGCCATGATTTGCTGCCCCTGCCGTGAAGAATGTTGCGGGTGCTTTTGGAGTCCTGATTTTCCCTTTTGTGGTGTTGGTACTAGCCCAGACTACTTGTACAATTTCTTTGAGCACTTGGTTGTGCCTCCATGTGTACCTTCCTTGAGCCAGGGCTACTTTACATGAGCTTAGGACATGCTCCACTGTTTGTTTTTCATGGCAGAGGGGGCATGCAGGATCGTCTGTTTTCCCCCACTTCACCAGGTTTGCATTTGAGGGCAGAAGGTCATATGCAGATCTGAGAATGAAGCTGATCCTGAGAGGGGCCATGTGCCAAATGTCATTCCAAGTGAGACTTCTTTGGAGTGCATTCTCCCACGTTGTCCATTGCCCTTGCTGGCTCTGCTGGACTGCTTTTTGGAGTCTTTTTTGGTCTTCTTCTTTTCTCATCTCCTGAATCATCATGTCTCTTTTGGCTTTTCCTTTGGCCTTTGACCACCATTCAGTTTTGGTCACCCCCAGTCCCTGTCTGTTGGTCTGTGTGTGTCCTGTTATTTCTCTGATCTTGAGACTTTCTTTTGCAGAATCCATCGCCTCTTGAACTTTCCATTTTCTGCCTGTCTTCAGCTGGGGCTTAATTGCTTCTATCACCTTGTCTCCTGAGTCCTCCAGCATGCTTTGAAGTCTGATCTTCCCTGCTTTGTATTCCTCCAGGATGGATTTCAGGGGTAGTTTCAGCTTTGCTTGGCGACAGTACAGCGCTATGTCAGTCAGACAGGGTGGGACACCAAGCCATTTCCTTGTGAACTTGTTGATTTTGGCTTCCATTGCCTCCACTATGCTGGTGCAGATGTCGTATATCATCAGAGGCCATAGCAGCTTTGGTATCAGCATGAACTGCAGACACCAGACCTTGTATTTGCCAGGGAGCCCACACTGGTCAATGGTCTCCAAGCCTTCCTCCGCCATCTGCTTGGTTTCTTTTGCTCTTTGTGTGTCTTTCAGCGTATCATCATACCATCTTCCAAGGCTCTTGACTGGTTCTTCTGTGACTGTTGGAATGGCCTGGTTGGCAACACTGAAGACCACAGATCCGGCCACTTTTCCTTTCCTCAGTGAGAGACTCCGTGATTTCTTTGGCTTGAACTTCATTCTGGATGAGGCAACTATGTCGTCCAGCCTCTCCAGCACATGACGTGTCTCGTCTTCTCTGGATGAAATCACTGTAGTGTCATCCATGAAGGCCTTGAGAGGAGGCATCTTGTATCCATCACCAAGGTCTGTTTGTCTCGCGTTGTTTGTTGCTGCTTTCAAGATGAGTTCCATTGCCAGCACGAACAGTATTGGGGAAATTGCACAGCCCATTGCAATACCCACTTCCAAGTTGATCCAGTCTGTTGTGTACTCCTTGGTAGAGAACCGCATTGAGAAGCCATTGAAGTACTTCTTGAGCATGTCGCGGATGTTCTTTGGCACATGGTACATCTCAAGAGCCAACTGTATCATCTCATGGGGCACAGATCCATATGCGTTTGCCAGATCAAGCCACACTACGTCCAGGTCTCTCTTTTCTGTTTTTGCTTTTTGGATTGCGTCCCAGATCATTGTGGCGTGTTCTACACAGCCCGCCACGCCTGGGATGCCACCTTTCTGGACTGACACATCCAAGTACTTGTTTTCCATCAGGTACTTGGTCAGCCTTGCTGCCATGACAGAGAAGAAGATTTTCCCTTCGACGTTCAGTAGTGATATTGGCCTGAACTGGCTAATGTCACTTGAGTTTTGCTCTTTGGGGATGTACACACCATCTGCCGTCATCCACTGGCCGCTGATCTTCTGGTTTCTCCAAGCCGATCGCAGCAGCCTGTGGAGCCACTCCAGCACCTTGGGACATTTCTTGTAAAGCTGGTAAGGTATTCCGTTTGGCCCTGGTGATGATTTGGCTCTGGCTTTGTCGACCACCTTCTTGATTTCCGCCAACGTTGGAGGCTTGCCATTGGACTGTTCCTCAGGGTTGGTTGGCCACACCAGACCTTGAATGTCGAGTGGTGCTTTGCTCTGTGGGTCAGAGTATGTTTTCCTCAGATGCTGCTCAAGAACTCCTTTGTCCACACTTAGGGTCCCAGATTTTGGCTGCTCAAACAGTGTTCTGGCAAACTGGAAGGGGTCTCTGAAGAAGCGCTCTTGTGTCTTCTTCTTTTTGCTCTTCCTCTTCCTCGCAGATTCCGCTTTGCTGAGGGCACTGTGTTTTTCTTTCAGGTCTTTCCACAGTTTTTCCAAGCCTTGTTTTTCAGCTGGCAGTGCGGTCTTCATTTGCATCTTGAGGTTTTTCTTTTGGACCCTGATCTTGTCCATCTTTTCTTGGCGTCTGGATTTCTTTGGAGGTGTTTTCTCTTTGGGTAGTTTTGCTCCATAGGCGTCTCTACATGTGGCATACACAATGTCCCCATATGTGGCTAGTTTGTGTTCCAGGGTGCTTTTCCCTATCAGTGCATCGAGTCTTTGGACGATTTTTGCATCCAGTTTCTCCCAATCTTCAGTTTCGTTTGCTCGTGGCAGGTTGAGTTTCAGGCGCCTGGCATCGAGGGCCTGTGCAAATTCCTCATCCGAACCAACAGCGTGGATGTCCTTGGCACTGTGGTTTAAATCCTGGCCTTGGTCTTCCGACGTCTTATCTGCTGATGCAGTGCGCTGCTGCTCATTCAGATGAGTCTTCACACATCCCATCTTTGTTCTGTGGATCTTCATGCCACGGGTGGTAGCGAAACGCTTTCCACAGACACATGGATATTCCATTTGGTCCATGTTCATAGTCCGTTTGGGATTTGCAGTCATGATTGGTTGAGCACCGATGGATTCATCATTCTCTCCCCCTTTCGGTGAATCCTGGGAGCATCTTTTCCTTTTATTTTTAGTAGCCACATGTTTAAGGCAAAGTGGGGAGCCAGCCCACAGAGCCCTTGTATTGCAGTCTGCCAGATGTTTGCCAGTGGTTGCCATTACTGTTGTGAGAATACAGCTAAAACTTAGATATTACTCTGGAATAAATTAATGACGTAAGACTGTGGCTGGCTGTCAAACACAAAACAGAATTCACGATCTTCTTATTGATTTTATTATCTTGATATATACTTTTTTCTCACCACCAGCTATATTGCCACACATTTTGCGTTTTAGCTGTATTCTCACAACAGTAATGGCAACCACTGGCAAACATCTGGCAGACTGCAATACAAGGCACAGAACACTTGACCAAAACAGTCCATAATGTAAACCAGCATAAATGCATTTTTTGTAGGAATCTTTCTCTACATGCAAGACACGCCTTTCAACGACCTCAGAATTATTTTCCTCTTAGTGGAGTGGCTGGGATGTAGCATGCATTCGTCCACATAAAAAAAGCGTTGGTTAGGCCAATGGAAACCACTGACGTTGATGGTGACACTGTCATGGTTCATTTCCCCTGTTGGAAAAACAGCAGCCACTTCATAGAGCGTCATTGTCTCGTGGTTTTCAGAACGCATCCACCCCCCTGTTTTGACCTATTGTCAATATTGTGTTGTGGCCAGGCCACTTGTGTATGGGCTTGACTGCGCGCACTGTTTCACACACACACACACACACACACACACACACACACACACACACACACACACACACACACACACATATATATATATATATATATATATATATAGACAGACAGACAGACCTAGACTTGAAGTAAAATGAGTCACTCTTGTGAATACTGTCTTCTCTCCTACGAGTTGTTCAGATCCATTGTCCAAACACCTTATTGCAACTAGCCATCCCTTTCCCAATCTCTCTCACACACACAGATTCAACAGAGCTTTGTACTGTGTTTTCGCTGGACTCGGACACTTCTGTAACACATAAACGCAGAACTGATTCACAGCATCTTTATTCCTCGGTTTTTCTGTTGTTATTCAGAAATCATGTTCTAAATGTTCTTTCCAGGCTTTGCACCTGTCCCAGTAATAACTTACTTACTTTAAGGTAATTAGTTAATAGAATGTAACCCTGTGAAGAGTAGATTAATAAAACCCTGTGATGTTCCATCTTGAAGAATTTGTGCACAGTTCTACCAATTTATCCTGAACTATTCCGTCCTGGTGTAACAGTGCAACATGCTTACCAGTAATACTATGATATATTCCACTTTGGTATAACACAGTGCAACATGCTTACCAGTAATACTATGATATATTCCACTTTGGTATAACACAGTGCAACATGCTTACCAGTAATACTATGATATATTCCACTTTGGTATAACACAGTGCAACATGCTTACCAGTAATACTATGATATATTCCACTTTGGTATAACACAGTGCAGTGTTTAAAAATGTGACGCTGAGCTGTTCCATCAAGCTGTTACTTTGTGCGTTGTTTATCAGTGATACCCTGAGATGTTCCATTGTATCGTTTGTGCATATCCTGAGTTTTTTCTCTCTGTTTTGCTCAGTGCTCTGTCTGTCTGTCTGTCTGTCTGTCTGTCTTTCAGCTTGCCTTTCCAAAGGGATAGTGCCGAGACAAGAAGGGGAGGACCTTTTCTGTTATTTGGGGGAGTCGTATAACTTAGGGGATAACTCCGTTTTGTGGTGCTTTTATCACTTATTAACCAAACACGGCTCTGAAAATATGGACACGGAGACAGGGAATGTGAGGACATATGTACGTGGAGTTGGAAAAACGCTGTGTGTGTGGGGAGGGGGGGGGAGAGGCTGAGCAACAAGAGAGAGAGAGAGAGAGAGAGAGAGGGGGGGGGGAGGGGGAGGAAACAAAGACAGCAAGACAGAGACAGCATTATGGAGTTGACTGTTTTCTTATGGGAACATCAACAACCAGAAAGACTCTTCAGCGACGTATCATCAGATTGGGTCAGTGAATCACTGGGTCCGTCGTCTGGCCTTAGCTCCGTGACGAGTCAGGCCATCTGCTATTTAGTTAGATTCAGGTTCCAAGTCCACACCCATCTACGGTGCTGCCGCAGACAGTGATAACCATCACAAGAGAGATGGAGAAAGCTGTCTGCTTGGATTAATGTTGTCATCCCCAGAACAGCCCTCGAAGAGATTTGCAGATTTCAATGACTCTTCGTCTTAGGTCGTAAAAAAACTTCTCTCTCTCTCTCTCTCTCTCTCTCTCTCTCTCTCTCTCTCTCTCTCTCTCTCCACACACACACACACACACACACACACACACACACACACACACACAACACACACACACACACACTTTCTCTCTCTCTCTCTCTCTCTCTCTCTCTCTCTCTCTCTCTCTCTCTCCTTCTTTCTCTCTCTTTCTCTCACTCTCTCTCGCTCTCACTCTCTCATCCCCGAAGTAATGCCAGTTCTTGGAATTCCAGCAATATGTTTGTTTTCCACCAATTGGTTGTCAGAATTCAGTAAACCTATGTTAACTGGCCTTGAACCCCTTTGGTTGTACATATTGGATTAACTGGCCGTAGAAGTCTAGGTATTTCTCAGTCACTGTACATGTGTGGTCGACCATTTTGTTGTGACTAAGACACGTCAAGATAACAATTCTGCAGGCAGCACATTTGAGCATCCATTATAGTTTTACTTTCCCTTGCACACAGACATGCATTGTCTACAATTGTTACATGCGAACGGTGCATTTTACGATCATGATTGGGGAAAATTATACGGCGGGTCACATTACTTTGATTGTCTTTCCCTTCTCTTGTGCAGTGACGTGGGAATGATATCAGTATGTCCTAAATACTCTAGGTCTGAAAGCAGCAACAGGTTACAGAAAGAAAATGGTACTGAATCCTGTTAGAACTGATACTGAGGTCTATTGGTACTTAGCCCTTTTTGTATTGAGTCCTATGGTACTCGGTCCAATTGCTATATGGCCCTTTCGGTATTTTTTTGCTTTGGTGCCAGGATTCTATTGGTACAGAGTCCTGTTCAGATTGGGTCTGGTAGGTACCGGGCCTTTTTGGTACTAAGTCCTATTGGTACTGAGTCCTGCTGGCACTGGGTCCTATTGGTACTGGGTCCCATTGGTACTCGGTCCTACCGGTACCGAGTGTATCGGGACCTATTGGTGTTCAGTCCTATTGTTGCTGTGTCATACTTGGTCCTGTTAGTACTGGAAGCTTTTGGCATTGTGTACTATTCATATTGGGCCTTATTGGTGATTGGCCATTTTGCTGCTCAGTCCTACTGGCTCAGAGTCCTATTGATATTGGGCCCTATCAGTTCTGTGACCTATTGGTTCTTGGCCCCGTCGCTATCGGACCCCACTGGTACTGAACCACATCGGTATTAGGTCCTAGCGGGACGATACTCTTGATTAACGACAGTGTGAGGTGCTTCAGCCATTGTAACCTTGAACTCTGTGTGGACAAAGTGACCCACATCGAAGATGAAGTCAAACTGCGACCCCGGATGGACTGGCAGATGGCGTTCTCTCTTTGCTGTATACAAGGTTCTGTCAGTTTGTCCATATGGAAGGTACAGGGCCCAGGCGGTCAGTGTCAGGGAAACATTTTTTCTGTTAGTTTGGGGAATCAACCAATTAGCGGGATGTCTCGTTTTGTGCTGCTTTGTCACTTAACCATGGCACCATTCTGAACACACACACACACACACATACACACACACACACACACACACACACACACACACACACACACACACACACACACACACACACACTCACACATAAATCCAATACTCGTGTGCGTGTCAGAGCACTCTATGAGATCCGTTTCCTGTTTTAGTTTACGTGTATAGAACAGTACTGTGTAAATACAAAGACGGGCTGCTTCTATTCTTCACTCGTAGGACACAATGAATCCACTTAACTATTTCAACGCTAGTGTTCTGATATTGCCACTAAGAGATTCAACTCCAGTGACATGTTTCTGCAACAAACCAAGGGACATTATTTGGAAACTGATTCTTTCTCACGGCAAGAACGGAAACTGTGATACAGATTTTAAAACGACAGTTCCTTTCCAACACATCGCAAGAGGTGAGAAACCATTTCAGAAATATCAGCGATGTGGAGACAGCAAATGTAAAATCTGTTGGCGCCAGACCCTAGCCTAATCTAGACAGGGGCACTGAAAGTTTTAAGATGTTTTGAAAGATTTGTATAGACAATCCCAAGTTTCATTGGTCTTGTGGTTTGAATTAGCTGCTCGTCAAAAACATACATACGTACACAGGTGTACACTTCTTCACACACACACACACACACACACGCGCGCGCGCGCGCACATGCACGTGCACGCATGACGAGAGAGAGAGAGAGAGAGAGAGAGAGAGAGAGAGAGAGAATTTTATTTGTCCATTTCATGCACCGGGTAAACATACTGATTCTTTTATGTTTGGTCTTTTACCACTTTCCCGTATTTCTCTTTCTCCCATATGTATCGGGTCCTTTCCGAAACAATCTTGTTCCATTTTCTTTAAAAGTAGGTTAACGCAGAACACAAAATGAAACCAGGAAAAAAGAAAACGAACGGATTTGTGTGAGAATACCATTTTTTTCTAATGGCATACATGCAAACCCATTTCTCGGACAGCACGCGGCCAATCAAAACATAGTGCAGTCTTAGCTCCAATTATTAGCACCTTTCTCGGACAGCACGCGGCCAATCAAAACATAGCGCAGTCTTAGCTCCAATTATTAGCACCTTTCTCGGACAGCACGCGGCCAGTCAAAACATAGTGCAGTCTTAGCTCCAATTATTAGCACCTTTCTCGGACAGCACGCGGCCAGTCAAAACATAGTGCAGTCTTAGCTCCAATTATTAGCACCTTTCTCGGACAGCACGCGGCCAGTCAAAACATAGTGCAGTCTTAGCTCCAATTATTAGCACCTTTCTCGGACAGCACGCGGCCAATCAAAACATAGTGCAGTCTTAGCTCCAATTATTAGCACCTTTCTCGGACAGCACGCGGCCAGTCAAAACATAGTGCAGTCTTAGCTCCAATTATTAGCACCTTTCTCGGACAGCACGCGGCCAATCAAAACATAGCGCAGTCTTAGCTCCAATTATTAGCACCTTTCTCGGACAGCACGCGGCCAGTCAAAACATAGTGCAGTCTTAGCTCCAATTATTAGCACCTTTCTCGGACAGCACGCGGCCAATCAAAACATAGTGCAGTCTTAGCTCCAATTATTAGCACCTTTCTCGGACAGCACGCGGCCAATCAAAACATAGCGCAGTCTTAGCTCCAATTATTAGCACCTTTCTCGGACAGCACGCGGCCAGTCAAAACATAGTGCAGTCTTAGCTCCAATTATTAGCACCTTTCTCGGACAGCACGCGGCCAATCAAAACATAGTGCAGTCTTAGCTCCAATTATTAGCACCTTTCTCGGACAGCACGCGGCCAATCAAAACATAGCGCAGTCTTAGCTCCAATTATTAGCACCTTTCTCGGACAGCACGCGGCCAATCAAAACATAGTGCAGTCTTAGCTCCAATTATTAGCACCTTTCTCGGACAGCACGCGGCCAATCAAAACATAGCGCAGTCTTAGCTCCAATTATTAGCACCTTTCTCGGACAGCACGCGGCCAGTCAAAACATAGCGCAGTCTTAGCTCCAATTATTAGCACCTTTCTCGGACAGCACGCGGCCAGTCAAAACATAGTGCAGTCTTAGCTCCAATTATTAGCACCTTTCTCGGACAGCACGCGGCCAATCAAAACATAGTGCAGTCTTAGCTCCAATTATTAGCACCTTTCTCGGACAGCACGCGGCCAATCAAAACATAGCGCAGTCTTAGCTCCAATTATTAGCACCTTTCCGGACAGCACCGCGGCCAATCAAACATAGCGCAGTCTTAGCTCCAATTATTAGCACCTTTTCGACAGCACGCGGCCAATCAAAACATAGCGCAGTCTTAGCTCCAATTATTAGCACCTTTCTCGGACAGCACGCGGCCATCAAAACATAGCGCAGTCTTAGCTCCAATTATTAGCACCTTTCTCGACAGCACGCGGCCATCAAAACATAGGGCAGTCTTAGCTCCAATTATTAGCACCTTTCTCGGACAGCACGCGGCCAGTCAAACATAGTGCGTCTTAGCTCCAATTATTAGCACCTTTCTCGGACAGCACGCGGCCATCAAAACATAGTGCAGTCTTAGCTCCAATTATTAGCACCTTTCTCGGACAGCACGCGGCCATCAAAACATAGGCAGTCTTAGCTCCAATTATTAGCACCTTTCTCGACAGCACGCGGCCAATCAAAACATAGCGCAGTCTTAGCTCCAATTATTGCACCTTTCTCGGACAGCACGCGGCCATCAAAACATAGTGAGTCTTAGCTCCATTATTAGCACCTTTCTCGGACAGCACGCGGCCATCAAAACATAGTGCAGTCTTAGCTCCAATTATTGCACCTTTCTCGGACAGCACGCGGCCAATCAAAACAAGGCAGTCTTAGCTCCAATTATTAGCACCTTTCTCGGACAGCACGCGGCCAATCAAAACATAGGCAGTCTTAGCTCCAATTATTAGCACCTTTCTCGGACAGCACGCGGCCAATCAAAACATAGGCAGTCTTAGCTCCAATTATTAGCACCTTTCTCGACAGCACGCGGCCATCAAAACATAGTGCAGTCTTAGCTCCAATTATTAGCACCTTTCTCGGACAGCACGCGGCCAATCAAAACATAGGCAGTCTTAGCTCAATTATTAGCACCTTTCTCGGACAGCACGCGGCCAATCAAAACATAGCGCAGTCTTAGCTCCAATTATTAGCACTTTCTCGGACAGCACGCGGCCATCAAAACATAGGCAGTCTTAGCTCCAATTATTAGCACCTTTCTCGGACAGCACGCGGCCATCAAACATAGGCAGTCTTAGCTCCAATTATTAGCACCTTTCTCGGACAGCACGCGGCCATCAAAACATAGGCAGTCTTAGCTCCAATTATTAGCACCTTTCTCGGACAGCACGCGGCCAATCAAAACATAGGCAGTCTTAGCTCCAATTATTAGCACCTTTCTCGGACAGCACGCGGCAATCAAAACATAGTGCAGTCTTAGCTCCAATTATTAGCACCTTTCTCGGACAGCACGCGGCCAATCAAAACATAGTGCAGTCTTAGCTCCAATTATTAGCACCTTTCTCGGACAGCACGCGGCCATCAAAAATAGCGCAGTCTTAGCTCCAATTATTAGCACCTTTCTCGGACAGCACGCGGCCATCAAAACATAGGCAGTCTTAGCTCCAATTATTAGCACCTTTCTCGGACAGCACGCGGCCATCAAACATAGGCAGTCTTAGCTCAATTATTAGCACCTTTCTCGGACAGCACGCGGCCAATCAAACAAGTGCAGTCTTAGCTCCAATTATTAGCACCTTTCTCGGACAGCACGCGGCCAATCAAAACCTGGCAGTCTTAGCTCCAATTATTAGCACCTTTCTCGGGCAGCACGCGGCCAATCAAAACAAGCGCAGTCTTAGCTCCAATTATTAGCACCTTTCTCGGACAGCACGCGGCCAATCAAAACCAGGCAGTCTTAGCTCCAATTATTAGCACCTTTCTCGGACAGCACGCGGCCAATCAAAACATAGCGCAGTCTAGCTCCAATTATTAGCACCTTTCTCGGACAGCACGCGGCCATCAAAACATAGCGCAGTCTTAGCTCCAATTATTAGCACCTTTCTCGGACAGCACGCGGCCAATCAAAACAAGGCAGTCTTAGCTCCAATTATTAGCACCTTCTCGGACAGCACGCGGCCAATCAAAACATAGTGCAGTCTTAGCTCCAATTATTAGCACCTTTCTCGGACAGACGCGGCCAATCAAAACAAGGCAGTCTTAGCTCCAATTATTAGCACCTTTCGGACAGCACGCGGCCATCAAAACAAGCGCAGTCTTAGCTCCAATTATTAGCACCTTCTCGGACAGCACGCGGCCAATCAAAACATAGGCAGTCTTAGCTCCAATTATTAGCACCTTTCTCGGACAGCACGCGGCCATCAAAACAAGTGCAGTCTTAGCTCCAATTATTAGCACCTTTCTCGGACAGCACGCGGCCAATCAAAATAGGCAGTCTTAGCTCCAATTATTAGCACCTTTCTCGGACAGCACGCGGCCAATCAAAACATGGCAGTCTTAGCTCCAATTATTAGCACTTTCTCGGACAGCACGCGGCCATCAAAACTAGTGCAGTCTTAGCTCCAATATTAGCACCTTTCTCGGACAGACGCGGCCAATCAAAACATAGGCAGTTTAGTCCAATTTTAGCACCTTTCTCGGACAGACGCGGCAATCAAACAAGGCAGTCTTAGTCAATTATTAGCACCTTCTCGGACAGCACGCGGCATCAAAACTAGCGCAGTCTTAGCTCCAATTATAGCACCTTTCTCGGACAGCACGCGGCCAATCAAAACAAGTGCAGTCTTAGCTCCATTATTAGCCCTTTCTCGGACAGCACGGGCAATCAAACATAGTGCAGTCTTAGCTCAATTATTAGCACCTTTCTCACAGACGCGCATCAAACAGGCGTCTTAGCTCCAATTATGACCTTTCTCGGACAGCACGCGGCAATCAAAACAAGGCAGTCTTAGCTCCAATTTTAGCACTTTCTCGGACAGCACGCGGCCATCAAACATGCCAGTCTTACTCAATTTAGCACCTTTCTCGGACAGCACGCGGCCAATAAAACAGGCAGTTTAGCTCAATTATTAGCACCTTTCTCGGACAGACGGCAATCAAAAAAAGCGCAGTTTAGCTCCAATTATTAGACCTTTCGGACCAGCGGCCATCAAAAACAAGCGCAGTCTTAGCTCCAATTATTAGCACCTTTCTCGGACAGCACGCGGCCAATCAAAACATAGTGCAGTCTTAGCTCCAATTATTAGCACCTTTCTCGGACAGCACGCGGCCAATCAAAACATAGGCAGTCTTAGCTCCAATTATTAGCACCTTTCTCGGACAGCACGCGGCCAATCAAAACATAGTGCAGTCTTAGCTCCAATTATTAGCACCTTTCTCGGACAGCACGCGGCCAATCAAAACATAGCGCAGTCTTAGCTCCAATTATTAGCACCTTTCTCGGACAGCACGCGGCCAATCAAAACATAGCGCAGTCTTAGCTCCAATTATTAGCACCTTTCTCGGACAGCACGCGGCCAATCAAAACATAGCGCAGTCTTAGCTCCAATTATTAGCACCTTTCTCGACGCACGCGGCCAATCAAAACACAGTGCAGTCTTAGCTCCAATTATTAGCACCTTTCTCGGACAGCACGCGGCCAATCAAAACATAGCGCAGTCTTAGCTCCAATTATTAGCACCTTTCTCGGACAGCACGCGGCCAATCAAAACATAGCGCAGTCTTAGCTCCAATTATTAGCACCTTCTCGGACAGCACGCGGCCAATCAAAACACAGTGCAGTCTTAGCTCCAATTATTAGCACCTTTCTCGGACAGCACGCGGCCATATCAAACACAGTGCAGTCTAAGCTCCATTATTAGCACCTTTCTCGACAGCACGCGGCCAATCAAACATAGTGCAGTCTTAGCCCAATTATTAGCACCTTCTCGACAGCACGCGGCCATCAAAACATAGCGCAGTCTTAGCTCCAATTATTAGCACCTTTCTCGGACAGCACGCGGCCAATCAAAACATAGCGCAGTCTTAGCTCCAATTATTAGCACCTTTCTCGGACAGCACGCGGCCAGTCAAAACATAGCGCAGTCTTAGCTCCAATTATTAGCACCTTTCTCGGACAGCACGCGGCCATCAAAACATAGCGCAGTCTTAGCTCCAATTATTAGCACCTTTCTCGGACAGCACGCGGCCAATCAAAACATAGTGCAGTCTTAGCTCCAATTATTAGCACCTTTCTCGGACAGCACGCGGCCAATCAAAACATAGTGCAGTCTTAGCTCCAATTATTAGCACCTTTCTCGGACAGCACGCGGCCAATCAAAACATAGGCAGTCTTAGCTCCAATTATTAGCACCTTTCTCGGACAGCACGCGGCCAATCAAAACATAGCGCAGTCTTAGCTCCAATTATTAGCACCTTTCTCGGACAGCACGCGGCCAATCAAAACATAGCGCAGCCTTAGCTCCAATTATTAGCACCTTTCTCGGACAGCACGCGGCCAATCAAAACATAGTGCAGTCTTAGCTCCAATTATTAGCACCTTTCTCGGACAGCACGCGGCCAATCAAAACATAGGCAGTCTTAGCTCCAATTATTAGCACCTTTCTCGGACAGCACGCGGCCAGTCAAAACATAGTGCAGTCTTAGCTCCAATTATTAGCACCTTTCTCGGACAGCACGCGGCCAATCAAAACACAGCGCAGTCTTAGCTCCAATTATTAGCACCTTTCTCGGACAGCACGCGGCCATCAAAACATAGTGCAGTCTTAGCTCCAATTATTAGCACCTTTCTCGGACAGCACGCGGCCAATCAAAACATAGTGCAGTCTTAGCTCCAATTATTAGCACCTTTCTCGGACAGCACGCGGCCAATCAAAACATAGTGCAGTCTTAGCTCCAATTATTAGCACCTTTCTCGGACAGCACGCGGCCAGTCAAACATAGCGCAGTCTTAGCTCCAATTATTAGCACCTTTCTCGGACAGCACGCGGCCATCAAAACATAGCGCAGTCTTAGCTCCAATTATTAGCACCTTTCTCGGACAGCACGCGGCCAGTCAAAACATAGTGCAGTCTTAGCTCCAATTATTAGCACCTTTCTCGGACAGACGCGGCCAATCAAAACATAGCGCAGTCTTAGCTCCAATTATTAGCACCTTTCTCGGACAGCACGCGGCCAATCAAAACATAGTGCAGTCTTAGCTCCAATTATTAGCACCTTTCTCGGACAGCACGCGGCCAATCAAAACATAGTGCAGTCTTAGCTCCAATTATTAGCACCTTTCTCGGACAGCACGCGGCCATCAAAACATAGTGCAGTCTTAGCTCCAATTATTAGCACCTTTCTCGGACAGCACGCGGCCAATCAAAACATAGTGCAGTCCTTAGCTCCAATTATTAGCACCTTTCTCGGACAGCACGCGGCCAATCAAAACATAGTGCAGTCTTAGCTCCAATTAGTAGCACCTTTCTCGGACAGCACGCGGCCAATCAAAACATAGTGCAGTCTTAGCTCCAATTATTAGCACCTTTCTCGGACAGCACGCGGCCATCAAAACATAGCGCAGTCTTAGCTCCAATTATTAGCACCTTTCTCGGACAGCACGCGGCCAATCAAAACACAGCGCAGTCTTAGCTCCAATTATTAGCACCTTTCTCGGACAGCACGCGCCATCAAAACACAGCGCAGTCTTAGCTCCAATTATTAGCACCTTTCTCGGACAGCACGCGGCCAATCAAAACACAGCGCAGTCTTAGCTCCAATTATTAGCACCTTTCTCGGACAGCACGCGGCCAATCAAAACATAGCGCAGTCTTAGCTCCAATTATTAGCACCTTTCTCGGACAGCACGCGGCCAATCAAAACATAGCGCAGTCTTAGCTCCAATTATTAGCACCTTTCTCGGACAGCACGCGGCCAATCAAAACATAGCGCAGTCTTAGCTCCAATTATTAGCACCTTTCTCGGACAGCACGCGGCCAATCAAAACATAGCGCAGTCTTAGCTCCAATTATTAGCACCTTTCTCGGACAGCACGCGGCCAGTCAAAACATAGCGCAGTCTTAGCTCCAATTATTAGCACCTTTCTCGGACAGCACGCGGCCATCAAAACATAGCGCAGTCTTAGCTCCAATTATTAGCACCTTTCTCGGACAGCACGCGGCCAATCAAAACATAGTGCAGTCTTAGCTCCAATTATTAGCACCTTTCTCGGACAGCACGCGGCCAATCAAAACATAGTGCAGTCTTAGCTCCAATTATTAGCACCTTTCTCGGACAGCACGCGGCCAATCAAAACATAGGCAGTCTTAGCTCCAATTATTAGCACCTTTCTCGGACAGCACACGGCCTAATCAAAACATAGCGCAGTCTTAGCTCCAATTATTAGCACCTTTCTCGGACAGCACGCGGCCAATCAAAACATAGCGCAGTCCTTAGCTCCAATTATTAGCACCTTTCTCGGACAGCACGCGGCCAATCAAAACATAGTGCAGTCTTAGCTCCAATTATTAGCACCTTTCTCGGACAGCACGCGGCCAATCAAAACATAGCGCAGTCTTAGCTCCAATTATTAGCACCTTTCTCGGACAGCACGCGGCCAATCAAAACATAGTGCAGTCTTAGCTCCAATTATTAGCACCTTTCTCGGACAGCACGCGGCCAGTCAAAACATAGTGCAGTCTTAGCTCCAATTATTAGCACCTTTCTCGGACAGCACGTGGTCAGTCAAAACATAGTGCAGTCTTAGCTCCAATTATTAGCACCTTTCTCGGACAGCACGCGGCCAATCAAAACACAGCGCAGTCTTAGCTCCAATTATTAGCACCTTTCTCGGACAGCACGCGGCCAATCAAAACACAGCGCAGTCTTAGCTCCAATTATTAGCACCTTTCTCGGACAGCACGCGGCCAATCAAAACATAGCGCAGTCTTAGCTCCAATTATTAGCACCTTTCTCGGACAGCACGCGGCCAATCAAAACATAGCGCAGTCTTAGCTCCAATTATTAGCACCTTTCTCGGACAGCACGCGGCCAATCAAAACATAGTGCAGTCTTAGCTCCAATTATTAGCACCTTTCTCGGACAGCACGCGGCCAATCAAAACATAGTGCAGTCTTAGCTCCAATTATTAGCACCTTTCTCGGACAGCACGCGGCCAGTCAAAACATAGTGCAGTCTTAGCTCCAATTATTAGCACCTTTCTCGGACAGCACGCGGCCAATCAAAACATAGTGCAGTCTTAGCTCCAATTATTAGCACCTTTCTCGGACAGCACGCGGCCAATCAAAACATAGTGCAGTCTTAGCTCCAATTATTAGCACCTTTCTCGGACAGCACGCGGCCAATCAAAACATAGTGCAGTCTTAGCTCCAATTATTAGCACCTTTCTCGGACAGCACGCGGCCAATCAAAACATAGTGCAGTCTTAGCTCCAATTATTAGCACCTTTCTCGGACAGCACGCGGCCAATCAAAACACAGCGCAGTCTTAGCTCCAATTATTAGCACCTTTCTCGGACAGCACGCGGCCAATCAAAACACAGCGCAGTCTTAGCTCCAATTATTAGCACCTTTCTCGGACAGCACGCGGCCAATCAAAACATAGCGCAGTCTTAGCTCCATTATTAGCACCTTTCTCGGACAGCACGCGGCCAATCAAAACATAGCGCAGTCTTAGCTCCAATTATTAGCACCTTTCTCGGACAGCACGCGGCCAATCAAAACATAGTGCAGTCTTAGCTCCAATTATTAGCACCTTTCTCGGACAGCACGCGGCCAATCAAAACATAGTGCAGTCTTAGCTCCAATTATTAGCACCTTTCTCGGACAGCACGCGGCCAATCAAAACATAGTGCAGTCTTAGCTCCAATTATTAGCACCTTTCTCGGACAGCACGCGGCCAATCAAAACATAGCGCAGTCTTAGCTCCAATTATTAGCACCTTTCTCGGACAGCACGCGGCCAATCAAAACATAGTGCAGTCTTAGCTCCAATTATTAGCACCTTTCTCGGACAGCACGCGGCCAATCAAAACATAGTGCAGTCTTAGCTCCAATTATTAGCACCTTTCTCGGACAGCACGCGGCCAATCAAAACATAGTGCAGTCTTAGCTCCAATTATTAGCACCTTTCTCGGACAGCACGCGGCCAATCAAAACATAGTGCAGTCTTAGCTCCAATTATTAGCACCTTTCTCGACAGCACGCGGCCAATCAAAACATAGCGCAGTCTTAGCTCCAATTATTAGCACCTTTCTCGGACAGCACGCGGCCAATCAAGACATAGCGCAGTCTTAGCTCCAATTATTAGCACCTTTCTCGGACAGCACGCGGCCAATCAAAACATAGCGCAGTCTTAGCTCCAATTATTAGCACCTTTCTCGGACAGCACGCGGCCAATCAAAACATAGCGCAGTCTTAGCTCCAATTATTAGCACCTTTCTCGGACAGCACGCGGCCAATCAAAACATAGTGCAGTCTTAGCTCCAATTATTAGCACCTTTCTCGGACAGCACGCGGCCAATCAAAACATAGCGCAGTCTTAGCTCCAATTATTAGCACCTTTCTCGGACAGCACGCGGCCAATCAAAACATAGCGCAGTCTTAGCTCCAATTATTAGCACCTTCTCGTGTGTGCAGCCCCAGCCTCCTTTAGTTTGGAAATAAAATGAAGAATAGGAAGGAAAAAAGAAGGAGGTGGAGAAGGGAGGAGGTGAAGGAAGAGCAGGGGAGGAGGCAGAAAGAAAGGAGGAGCAGAAAAAGGAGGAGAAGGAGAAAAAGAAGAAGGAGGAGGAGGAGGAGGAGTAATCAAGTCATGCTATCCAATCAGGTCATAGATTTTCCAGAAAAAGACGAAGAAGAAGATGAGGGAGGAGGAGGAGGAGGAGGAAGAGGAGGAGGAGGAGGAGGAGGACAGAAAGAGCATCGATTTCTTATTGTTCCTATCCATTCAATGGTTTTCAAAAGCCTTGCAGACCTTGTTTTGTCCTTACATGTTCACCACTGCTCCTACCTAAAATCTGTTTCGCTGCTATCACTGATTTTATACATACATACATACATGTGTGTGTGTGTGTGTGTGTGTGTGTGTGTGTGTGTGTGTGTGTGTGTGTGTGTGTGTGTGTGTACACTTAAGGTTTTCAGAAACAAAGAGCAATGATCAAATAAATTCAAACAAGTAAATCTAAGGTCTTATAAATGTGCTTGATCGTGTGTAACATATATGCACACATGCAATCAAGATTTCACCCAGTGGCTTGTAGGGCTCAATGTAATTCTGAGAAAAGTTCAACTAAAACGTAATGAACAGTTACTGAAAGTAAATATGTGTGTATCTTTAACAATTTTTCAGACAACCACAGACACACAGATAGACGGACACACAGACAGACAAAAAGACAACTGGGGCAGACAGACAGACAGACATAGACAGAGAGTTAGACAGAAACACAAAAAGAAAAATCCAAAGAAAGAGAGAGGCAGAAGAAGGCCGAGAATCAGTATCGATGTAAACTTGTATGGCTGCTCGATTGCTGCCAAGGCACTTTCTTGATTTAATGTGCGCACGCGTGCACTCTGTGTGTGTGTGTGTGTGTGTGTGTGTGTGTGTGTGTGTGTGGTGTGTGTGTGTGTGTGTGTGTGTGTGTGTGCACGTGCGCGTGTGTGTATGAGCGCATATTTGTGTGAGTGCGCGTGTGCATGCACATGTATAATATATGTATATGGTTGTGCATCGTGTGTGTGTGTGTGTGTGTGTGTGTGTGTGTGTGTGTGTGTGTGTGTGTGTGTGTGTGTGTGTGAAAGAGAGAGAGAGAGAGAGAGAGAGAGAGAGAGACAGACAGACAGACAGACAGACAGACAGACAGACAGACAGACAGACCAGTGATGCCAAGTGACTGACAGAAACAGAGAACTGAAAAGATGCATCAACAGATAGATCGACAGAGTTGAGTGTCTGCTGCAGTGACTGGAAACACATGGTTGAGCTTTATGCAACTATTGCATCTCTAAGAGTGTTGCTTACATTTTCTGACAGACACTGTGGATACTTATATCTCTCAGGCCTGGTCGATGCCTTCCATCATACAGAGGATACATCATGAAGGGGAGTATATAGTCCAACCCATCTACATTGTCTGAGGATCATCTTGAACATTATTATCTTTATTGATCAGCATATAAAGTATCAAATACTGTCGCCCTTCATTCCCTCCCCTGGTGGTAGACTGAGTTTCGATGTTCTCATCACGTCTCTGCCTTTGGTGAGTTCACGTCAAAACCGTCTGTGCCAGCAAGTTTATGGGGACTGTCGTTGGTTGGCTGTGGTGGCATCTTCTGGAGAGGAACTCTCACTCACGCTGGCTGTGCGACAAAGTCATTGTCTTCATTAGCAGGGGGCTTAGTATGTGGTGTCCTGCCTATGTTGGATCAGAACGGGCACCATTCTGAAGAACAAAGGTGAACTGGCTGCTGTACATTGTGTTCTCTGGTTTGTTCCCCTTATGGCTTGATATTGATTGCTCCCTTGTGACTGCTGGTACTGGGGCTGCATCAGCCTGAATGTGGCTGTGCATGGGGAGCTGACATCAGTGGTGTGGAAGTAATGACATGGAAGATGAGACAGTCAGAGAAAAAAATGAATGACATACACCAATGCCAACATGCTTCTAGGCGACAACTGGCATTTTCCCTGACAACTAGGCATGCCATGATACAACAAAACACAGAGAAAATGAATCATATAAACCAGCATGCAAGTGTTCTTAGTTAAAGTTCCCTGACATCTAACACGCCACTACAAGACCCAGAACCAGATAAAGAAAGAGTCGGTGATGCAAACCAGTATGAATGTGTTTACTGCAGACAATTGTAAAGACCCCCCTCCCCCAAACAGACACACTGATAGAAAAGACAGAGAACTAGACTAAGAGAAAGTCAATAACTTGAACCAGAATGAACTTGCTCTAAGCCACAGACACAGACTGTGTTAGACATGAACTAACACAAATGTGCTTTTAGCCAACCACTGGCAAAGTTCCCTAACTACAATGCACCGTACAACACAAGACACAGAGAACCAGATGAAACAAACGGTCAATAATGTAAAGCAGCATGAACGCATTTTCAACCAGCAACTGACACACCTTCTCTTTCACGCAACACACGCCTTTCAACGACCCCATCAACATGTTCCATGTAGCAGAGTGGCGGGGAGGGAGCATACATCATCCACAGTGAGAAACGTCGGTTAGACCGGTACAAACCACTGACCTCGATTGTGACTCTGTCACGGTTGATTTCTCCTGCTAGCAAAGCAGCAGCCACTTTATTGAGCGTCATGGTCCGGTGGGTTTCACGAGACATCCCTGTCCTCGGGATAGACATCAGAAATCGCTTTCCACCACTTCCGTCCATCGTCAACATTGTGTTGTGCTCGGTCGACTCTGTATGGGCCTGGCTGCTATGCAGCCACACACACACACACACACACACACACACACACACACACACACACATGCAGACAGAGAGAGAGAGAGAGAGAGAGAGAGAGAGAGAGAGAATAACAGTGACAGTGATTTTTTATTTTACAATTGAAAAGGGTTGGCTCAGTTATCCTTTTTTCATACTTGTAACTATTGTGCTAAACCAGAACGACATGATACAACAAAACATGGTTACACAAAACAATCAACAACAAACCTAACGACAACAACAACACAAACTGCCACAAACACCAACAAACACATACTAACATCATTAGTGAGATAAGCAAATGAGAGCAAAGCAGTTTAAACAACAACAAAAACAATTAACAACAAAAAATAACATACAGATATGGTGTAATTTTTCATGGCTTTTGTAAGTAAAAAAAAGGAATAGGTAATGAACACAAAAGAATTAAAGCAACATCAAAAATTATTACATAGTACACACACAATGTCCAGTAAAAAAAGAATGAAAGGAGGATAAAAACGATAAAACATGATCAGTTTATTCTCTCTCTCTCTCTCTCTCTCTCTCTCTCTCTCTCTCTCTCTCTCTCTCTCTCTCTCTCTCTTCCCACACACATACACTCAAAGGCATATATGGTTGTAACAGTTCAATTTTTGACTTAGCAACATCACTTCATAATCAATTGAAGTATCTTACTTTTTGAATGTGGGCTTTAAGATCTGTTTTAGATTCGAAATTTTAAAGTACATATTACTAGGTATTTGCGACTACATGGTTACATGTTTTTTTCTGAACTAAAACTATTTAAGCAGAGGACTTATTTGTATAATGTCTTCATGAAATAAACAAGCAAAAGAAGACAAAATAACAAATAGAAAAAAAAATGAATAGTGAAAATAAAAGAAAATATTTAGATACATAGACTCTCTCTCTCTCTCTCTCCACACACACACACACACACACACACACACACACACACACACACACACACACACACAATGATAATAATGGCACAACCAATGTTAGGTAGGTACTCAAGGTCTGACTAGCGCACTGGGCTAACGCATAGGTCAAACATCTGGTAAGTCGTAGCCACGAGACCCTCTTCTTAAATTCTCTCATCTTAGTCATTAATTCAATCATCCATCAGCTTTAACTCATGATGGACTAGTCCGCATGCAGTGATGCCTCCTTGATGAAACTAAAACTGAAACACACACATACGCATACATACACAGATTACACACACACACACACACACACACACACACACACACACACACACACACACACACACACACCACGTGCGTGTGTGCGCACGCACGCACGCACACACACACACACATTCACACACACACACACACACACACACACACACACACACACACACACCACGCCACACACACACACACACACACACACACACACACACACACACACACACACACACACACACACACACCACTCACATGGATGCATGAATTCATACAGGTATACACAGGGAGGAAACTACACATATGCTAATCAAATTAAGATTATAAAAGTTGACAAAACTAAGGATCTGAATAAATTGTCCCTGAGAGAGGAGAGTGTATTCGTTGTTATGACATTTACAAGGAGGGGTTCCATAGATACACTACAGAGAATAACAACGTCACTTGGAAGACATCAGTTTCAGGTCTTAGTAACAATAACTTCTGGCTCGATCTAGAATTCTGTCAGAACTGATTTTGTGAACAGTTCAGACAACTATAATAGAAACTTATTGTTCAAACCCCTATACATCAGTATAGTTTTGTTAAAGTAGAGATGTTCCACAAGACATGGGATTTGTAACCGTTTCATCGTTTGTTCTGTCAATAGATGCAGATGAGGTAAAACAAGTCTGGCTGCTCTTTGAGATGTACACCAGCACAGTCAACCCATACAGTGGGAGCATCATCAACATGAGAACTTATGTGGGCATTGTAGAATATTTTATAGAAACTAGTATCGGTTAAGTGTTTTAGTGTCTTTAAAATGAATAATTTTTTCCCCCAGACAATTGTGCACATATAGTTGATATAACCCCCTCCCCCTGCCCCTGCGCCCTCCACTGCCGTTGTCATCTGTAAACAGTCTTAGTTGCCTGATCTGACTGACTGACACTGAGAAACAGACAGAAAGGAGATACAAAGCAACATGAATGCATTGTGAGAAAAGCAGTTGGCACGGCTCTTTGGTGCAAGACGCGCCTCTCAACAATCAGGTAAACATGTTTAGTGCAGTAGAGAAAATGAAGCATACATTCATCCATAATGAGACACACTGGTTACGTTGGTGCAAACCACTGACCTCCATTGTGCTACTGTCATGGTTGACTTTTCATAATGAGACACACTGGTTACGTTGGTGCAAACCACTGACCTCCATTGTGCTACTGTCATGGTTGACTTTTCATAATGAGACACACTGGTTACGTTGGTGCAAACCACTGACCTCCATTGTGCTACTGTCATGGTTGACTTTTCATAATGAGACACACTGGTTACGTTGGTGCAAACCACTGACCTCCATTGTGCTACTGTCATGGTTGACTTTTCATAATGAGACACACTGGTTACGTTGGTGCAAAACACTGACCTCCATTGTGCTACTGACATGGTTGACTTTTCATAATGAGACACACTGGTTACGTTGGTGCAAACCACTGACCTCCATTGTGCTACTGTCATGGTTGACTTTTCATAATGAGACACACTGGTTACGTTGGTGCAAACCACTGACCTCCATTGTGCTACTGTCATGGTTGACTTTTCATAATGAGACACACTGGTTACGTTGGTGCAAACCACTGACCTTGATTGTGCTACTGACATGGTTGACTTTTTTCTTCCATCATGGTCGATTTCCTCTGGTAGGAAAATAGTGGCCACCTCAGAAAGCGTCATGGTCTGGTGGGTATCAGGAGATATGCACCACCCGGGAGAGACATCAGAAATTGATTTTCACTTCTGCCACCCACAGTGAACATTATGTTGTGGTTTGGCATGGATGTATGCACTGTCACATCAACACATACCCCCTCCCCTTTACACCCCCCCCCCACACACAGATATATGTAAATGTTTGCACAGACTTGTGATGAAGTTGAGCCAAACTTTTAAATTCTCTTTTTCTGTCTCACAGATTCACGCTCTTGAAACCGATTATCGTAACTAGTATCCCTCTCTCACTCCTTCCCTCGCCCCCCCCCCCCCTCTTCTTTTCCCATCTCTATTCTCACACATCCCTACCTCTCTTCCCTTAACCATCACCAGACCATGCTATACTTGATTAATGTCATGTACTTTTCCTTCATCATTATTTCCTTTTCCACAGTTTTCACATTACGCTTCGCACAACCCCCACCCCCTCTCTTCCTCATCTCCCACTGCCTCATTTCCTCCACCTTCATTCATGTTCATTCAGAAAGTCAAGGACCAACGGCATCAGAAATTTTTTCTCTGTAATACGCTTTTCTGTGTGAGTGAAAATATGTATGTCCTAAAGGCATCAAGATCATAACATATATTATTATATTGGGTATTTATATAGCGCCTATCCTCGGTCACAGACCAAGCTCTAAGCGCTTTACAATAAACACACTACCGCACTCACTCAGCATCATGCTATGTTGCCAGGTACATTAAAAAAAATTTCTAGACAAGAAAACTTTCATCATATAAACAACAGTAATGTAATACTGTCAAACAAACAAACCAGACCATGAAAATATTCATACGTTTAGAGAATGTTAAGAATCTATGCACTGACACTACCTGTCGAACGGCAATGAAACAAGTCTATCTTTCATTCCTAACTTAAATATTGTTCTGGAACAAATTAATGACGTCAGAATGATTGCTGCAGGCAATCATTCAGAAAACAGAATTCACAACCTTCTTATTTACATTATTGTCTTGATAAATTCTCTTTTCTCACCACCAGCTATCTTGTTGCACATTTTGTTTTCGAGCTGCATTTTTACAACAGTGATGGTATAACGCTCACCCCACAACAGTGATGGCATAACGCTCACCCCACAACAGTGATGGTATAACGCTCACCCCACAACAGTGATGGTATAACGCTCACCCCACAACAGTGATGGCATAACGCTCACCCCACAACAGTGATGGTATAACGCTCACCCCACAACAGTGATGGTATAACGCTCACCCCACAACAGTGATGGTATAACGCTCACCCCACAACAGTGATGGTATAATGCTCACCCCACAACAGTGATGGCATAACGCTCACCCCCACATGAAAGTGCTTTTAGTCAACAACTGGCAAAGTTCCTTAACAATCTGGCACACAAACAACACAAGGCACAGAAAACTAGACCAAAAATCAATCATTGTATTCAAGCCTAAATGCAATTTTTTTTCAGCTATCAAGTGACATATCTTACTTCACACGCAAAACACGCCTTTCAACGACCTTCTAAACATAAACCTCTTAGCAGAGTGGTGGGGTTGGAGCATGCATCCATCTGCTGTGAGAAATGTTGGTTGACCTGTGCAAACCACTGACCTCGATTGTGACACTGTCACGGTTGATTTCCCCTGCTGGAAAAACAGCGGCCATTTCATAGAGCGTCATGGTCTGGTGGGATTTAGAAGACATCCACCCCCCGTGGGGCAGTCATCAAAAACTGCTTTCCACAGTTTCGGCTCATCGTCGATATCATGTGGCTGGTCACACACACACACACACACACACACACACACACACACACATGTGCACATTCATACAGACTTGTAATGATACTGAGTCCTACTCTTAAATCTCTCTTTCTCTCAAATTGGTAACAACAGCTCTCCAAACACTTTGTGACAACTAGTGCTCCCGCCCCTCTCTCTCTCAGCCTTCCTTTCCCTTCCTTCTCTTCCTTCCACCAATCCCAGACCATGTTATGGTGGATTATTGAAATACACGTACTGCATTTTTTTTTCAGCATCACTTTTTGCAGTTTTTACATTACACTCAGCACAAAGCCTCTCTGTTTCTTCCCCGCCCCCCTGCTCCTCCCCCGCCAACTCCCTTCCTCCACCTTCAATCATGTTCATTTTTTGGAAAGTCGTAAACTAACAAAATCAGAGAGCTTTTTTCTGTAATGCACTTTTCTCTGCGAATGAAAATATTGGTGTCTAAGAAATGTCAAGAGTTTAGCAAGATGTTAGGCTGTATTTTTGGATTCTTCGTTTTTCAATTTCTGGACGATGAAAATTGGAACCATGTAAGCAAAGTAATGTTCAAATGTCAGACGTTATAGACCAATAGCATCAGAGTGTTTTCCCCCCATAATACACTTTTATGTATAAATGAAAATGTGTATGTCCAAAAGACATAAAAAAATTTAACACAGCATTAGCTGTATTGTTAGATACATTTCTAAATTTCTGTATAAGAAAAACTGGCACATATTAACAACGGTATTGCAATATGAAATACAAAGAAAACAAAACATAGAAAACCACGCATTTAGAGAAAATGAAGAATCTGTGCAATAACACTAGCTCTGGAATGATAATGAATAACGTCTATTGTGTTTCAATCCTCAGATATTGTTCTGAAACAAACTAAAACGTCAGACTAATTGCTGTGGGCTAAACAAAAACCCGACAAACGAACAGAATTCACTACATGCTTTATGTAGGTTACAAACCTGACATATTCTTTCTTTTCTCTACTGATCAATTTATTGCACATGTTGCATTTGAGCGGTAATTCTATAACGCTCATCCTAACATGAAAGTGCTCTTAACCAACCACTGACGAAGTTCCTTAACCTGGCACACAACAACACAAGATACAGAGAGCGAGAACAAAAAGTTCAATAATGTAAACCAGCTTAAATGGATTGGTTAAAAACAAGTGAAACAGACTGGTTACGTCAGTTCAAACCACTACGGTTGATTGTGACACTGCTATAGTTGATTTCCCATGCTGGACAAAGAGCAGCCACTTCATAGAGCGTCATGGTCCGGTGAGTTTCACGAGGCAACCACCCCTGGGGGGCAAACACCAGGAATTACTTTCCACTGTTTTGGTCTACCGTCAATATTGCGTGGTGGCTGGCACACACACACACACACACACACACACACACACACACACACACACACACGTGCATGCACGCATCCCACACACACACACACACACACACGTGCATGCACGCATGCGCATACACACACACACACACACACACACACACACACACACACACACACACACACATATACCCTTGACTTGAAGTAAAGCTGAGTCACACTTGTAAATGTTTTTCTCTCCTACATCTTAGTCTGGTCCATTCTCCAAACTCTCATCTACAGCTAGCCCCCATCACCCTCACCCTCCCAACCTCCAACTCACCTCTATCTCCCCACCTCACTCCTCCTCTACCATTTCTTCCCCCTTCTCAGGCCAGGTTGTCTGGTTTTTGAGTTACATGACATGTACTTTTCTGTTCTTCCCATCAACTTCTCCCACCCTCCCCAGGTTTTACATCTGAACTGGCACCTCAGTCCACTGCCTGCCACACACCCACTTTGAACTGGCACCTCAGTCCACTGCCTGCCACACACCCACTTTGAACTGGCACCTCAGTCCACTGCCTGCCACACACCCACTTTGAACTGGCACCTCAGTCCACTGCCTGCCACACACCCACTTTGAACTGGCACCTCAGTCCACTGCCTGCCACACACCCACTCTGAACTGGCACCTCAGTCCACTGCCTGCCACACACCCACTTTGAACTGGCACCTCAGTCCACTGCCTGCCACACACCCACTTTCTGTTCCCACCTTCAGTCATAGTTGTTAGAACGTTAGAGACCAACAACACCACAGGGCTGTTATCCTGATCCACTGTCATGTGTGAATGAAAACAGGCATGTCCAAGAGACGTAAGAATTTTGGCACTGGATCATGTAACATCGCTGGATACATTTTGAAATACTGTACAAGATGAGCTGCAACAGTGAAAGGAACGGCAATGAAATAGCGTCAAACAAAGAAAATAAAAGAAACGAAAAAAAAGTTACAACATGTATCTGTAAAAAAAGAACAACTGGCTCTGAGACGACAATGAACAATAGCTACTCTTTTTATTCCGTTTGAGAGATATATGGAAGAATAACAACAAGCTAATGGCTATCACTATGAAGGGTTTAACAAGTATTTCTTTGATTAGCTGATTTATGAATTATGAAGATGAAATATTGAAGATAAGTTTAACAGACGTTTCTCATAGATTACGAAGACTGAACATTGAAAATCAATTCAACCGATACTGCTTTGGGAGCTACTTAATAGATTAGAAGAATTGATCATTGAAAATAAATTAAACAGATATTTCTTTGAAAAGCTGTGTCATAAATTACAAAAATTGAACGTTGTGCATAACAGACATTTCTCTTGTGACCTTTATTGTAAATTACAAAAATTGAACGTTGTGCATAACAGACATTTCTCTTATGACCTTTATTGTAAATTACAAAAATTGAACGTTGTGCATAACAGACATTTCTCTTATGACCTTTATTGTAAATTGAAAATACTGAACATTGAAAGTTAGTTTAACAGACATTTCTCTTATGACCTTTATTGTAAATTGAAAATACTGAACATTGAAAGTTAGTTTAACAGACATTTCTCTTATGACCTTTATTGTAAATTGAAAATACTGAACATTGAAAGTTAGTTTAACAGACATTTCTCTTATGACCTTTATTGTAAATTGAAAATACTGAACATTGAAAGTTAGTTTAACAGACATTTCTCTTATGACCTTTATTGTAAATTGAAAATACTGAACATTGAAAGTTAGTTTAACAGACATTTCTCTTATGACCTTTATTGTAAATTGAAAATACTGAACATTGAAAGTTAGTTTAACAGACATTTCTCTTATGACCTTTATTGTAAATTGAAAATACTGAACATTGAAAGTTAGTTTAACAGACATTTCTCTTATGACCTTTATTGTAAATTGAAAATACTGAACATTGAAAGTTAGTTTAACAGACATTCCTCTTATGACCTTTATTGTAAATTGAAAATACTGAACATTGAAAGTTAGTTTAACAGACATTTCTCTTATGACCTTTATTGTAAATTGAAAATACTGAACATTGAAAGTTAGTTTAACAGACATTCCTCTTATGACCTTTATTGTAAATTGAAAATACTGAACATTGAAAGTTAGTTTAACAGACATTCCTCTTATGACCTTTATTGTAAATTGAAAATACTGAACATTGAAAGTTAGTTTAACAGACATTCCTCTTATGACCTTTATTGTAAATTGAAAATACTGAACATTGAAAGTTAGTTTAACAGACATTCCTCTTATGACCTTTATTGTAAATTGAAAATACTGAACATTGAAAGTTAGTTTAACAGACATTCCTCTTATGACCTTTATTGTAAATTGAAAATACTGAACATTGAAAGTTAGTTTAACAGACATTTCTCTTATGACCTTTATTGTAAATTGAAAATACTGAACATTGAAAGTTAGTTTAACAGACATTTCTCTTATGACCTTTATTGTAAACTGAAAATACTGAACATTGAAAGTTAGTTTAACAGACATTTCTTTAAAAAGTTGTTTCATAACATAAAGACAGAATAAATAAAGATTAGTTTACGGACATT
>CM065719.1:86200388-86205388 GCA_033310375.1 Conus canariensis
CAGTGTGATCCTAGTCATCCCACTGGACCTCATGAAACACAGTGTGATCCTAGTCATCCCACTGGAGCCCAAGAAACACAGTGTGATCCTAGTCTTCCTACTGGAGCCCAAGAAACACAGTGTGATCCTAGTCATCCCACTGGACCTCATGAAACACAGTCTGATCCTAGTCATCCCACTGGAGCCCACAGAACGCATGTGATCCTAGTCATCCCACTGGAGCCCACTGAGCACAGTGTGATCCTAGTCATCCCACTGGACCTCATGAAACACAGTGTGATCCTAGTCATCCCACTGGAGCTTATGAAACACAGTGTGATCCTAGTCACTCCACTGAAGCCCACTGAACACAGTGTGATCCTAGTCTTCCCACTGGAGCTTATGAAACACAGTGTGATACTAGTCATCTCACTGAAGCCCACTGAACACAGTGTGATCCTAGTCATCCCACTGGAGCCCATGAAACACAGTGTGATCCTAGTCATCCCACTGAAGCCCATGAAACACAGTGTGATCCTAGTCTTCCCACTGGAGCCCATGAAACACAGTGTGATCCTAGTCATCCCACTGAAGCCCACTGAACACAGTGTGATCCTAGTCATCCCACTGGAGCCCATGAAACAGTGTGATCCCAGTCATCCCACTGGAGCCCACTGAACACAGTGTGCTCCTAGTCATCCCACTGGAGCCCATGAAACACAGTGTGATCCTAGTCATCCTACTGGAGCCCATGAAACACAGTGTGATCCTAGTCATCCTACTGGAGCCCATGAAACACAGTGTGATCCTAGTCACTCCACTGAAGCCCACTGAACACAATGTGATCGTAGTCATCCCACTGGAGCACACTGAACACAGTGTGATCCTAGTCATCCCACTGGAGCCCAAGAAACAGTGTGATCCCAGTCATCCCACTGGAGCCCATGAAACACAGTGTGATCCTAGTCATCCCACTGAAGCCCAATGAACACAGTCTGATCCTAGTCATCCCACTGGAGCCCAAAAAACAAAGTGTGATCCTAGTCATCCACTGGAGCCCATGAAACACAGTGTGATCCTAGTCATCCCACTGGAGCCCAAGAAACACAGTGTGATCCTAGTCATCCCACTGGAGCCCACTGAACACAGTGTGATTCTAGTCATCCCACTGGAGCCCACTGAACACAGTGTGATCCTAGTCATCCCACTGGAGCCCATGAAACACAGTGTGATCGTAGTCATCCCACTAGAGCCCACAGAACACAGTGTGATCCTAGTCATCCCACTGGAGCCCACAGAACACACTGTGATCCTAGTCATCGCATTGAATCCCACTGAACACAGTGTGATCGTAGTCATCCCACTAGAGCCCACAGAACACACTGTGATCCTAGTCATCGCATTGAATCCCACAGAGCACAGTGTGATCCTAGTCATCCCACTGGAGCCCACAGAACACACTGTGATCCTAGTCATCGCATTGAATCCCACTGAACACAGTGTGATTCTAGTCATCCCACTGGAGCCCACAGAACACAGTGTGATCCTAGTCATCGCATCGTATCCCACAGAACACACTGTGATCCTAGTCATCGCATTGAATCCCACAGAACACAGTGTGATCCTAGTCATCCCACTGGAGCCCACAGAACACAGTGTGATCCTAGTCATCGCATTGAATCCCACAGAACACAGTGTGATCCTAGTCATCCCACTGGAGCCCACAGAACACAGTGTGATCCTAGTCATCGCATTGTATCCCACAGAACACAGTGTGATCCTAGTCATCGCATTGAATCCCACAGAACACAGTGTGATCCTCGTCATCGCATTGAATCCCACAGAACAGTGTGATCCTCGTCATCGCGTTGAATCCCACAGAACACAGTGTGATCCTAGTCATCCCACTGGAGCCCTTGAAACACAAACACCCTACATGAGCCCACAGAACGCTGTGTGATACTTGTCATTCCATTTCAATCTATTGTGTTCTGTGTGGTCCTAGTCATCCCATTTCAATCTATTGTGTTCTGTGTGGTCCTAGTCATCCCATTTCAATCTATTGTGTTCTGTGTGGTCCTGGTCGTCCCATTTCAATCTATTTTGTTCTGTGTGGTACTAGTTGTCCCATTTTAATCCATTTCATTCTGTGTGGTCCCAGTCATCGCATTTTCAATCCATGATATATTGTGTGGCCCCATTCTTGTGATCCCTTTCTTGGCCTTAATGTCCATATTATACGACTTTAGTTAAGCCTATGGTACACTGTGTGTTCCCAGTCAACTGTTTTGCACCACAGCGCAGTCAGCGCTACGCAGAGGCCACACAGGTCTGAAAAATTGTACATTAATGTATGACAAACCAGCGTCAGACTTCATCTGTGCCCTCTGCTACAGGGACTGTCATTCCCGCGTCGGACTGGCCAGCCACACCCGTCGCTGTACCAGAATAGACACCTAGAGTGCAACTCCATAGTCTTCCGAGACTGAAGGATGCCTACCAATGTATGATATACAAATAACTAGAAAGTCAAGGTGAAGATTGTAGGTAGTTTGTTCTTTACTCTCTGAAGACTTACGAGAGAGATGGTAAATGGACCATAAGATGAGACAAAATGATGAATGGAGATACAGATACATAGAAATGAAACCCATAACCTCCCAGATACAGACTTATCTCTGAGGAGATTTAAGCCCACCAACCCTTAGTCACAAAGCCATGATGTCAACCCGACAGCGTCTGGATCTGATAAGTGTTTACCTCTGTCCAACGCTGGCGATTATCCGGCGACAGCACAAGGCACCGTTTTAGTGCAGCGCAATAAATCACCGGTGTGTAATCGCAGAAACGGTCCCAGGAGATAGCTAGGTTTGAACATTCAGCATGTAAATCATTGTCATTTCCGCTGCCTATCTTCATGTGCTGTTGTTCTGGTGGTGTTTGGGGGGTTCCAGGCAGGCCCATTCCCTCCATTCTGTGGGAAAGCAGTCCACGCCTTCCACAGCAAATGTGACAGGTGTGGAACTCCAACCGGAGTGGAAGTTTAATCTTGACCGTTGGAGAAACACAAAAGATAGCAATTATGCCATGTCAGAATGGATCTTAATTCTGGTGTGGAACTTCAAATTTGACCGGTGGAGAAACACAAAAGATAGCAATGATGCCATGTTAGAATTGGAGAGCAGTTGGTTGCATCTCTGAAGGTCTCCAGCAACATGAAGGTAGATGTCTTCCTCGAGGTAATCAGCCCTCTGTTTTCTCTGGTGGCTAATGGTCCATAATGTAGTACCGTCTTCCTCGAGGTAATCAGTCCTCTGTTTTCTCTGGTGGCTAATACTCCATAATGTAGTGCCGTCTTCCTCGAGGTAATCAGTCCTCTGTTTTCTCTGGTGGCTAATGCTCCATAATGTAGTGCCGTCTTCCTCGAGGTAATCAGTCCTCTGTTTTCTCTGGTGGCTAATGCTCCATAATGTAGTGCCGTCTTCCTCGAGGTAATCAGCCCTCTGTTTTCTCTGGTGGCTAATGCTCCATAATGTAGTGCCGTCTTCCTCGAGGTAATCAGTCCTCTGTTTTCTCTGGTGGCTAATACTCCATAATGTAGTACCGTCTTCCTCGAGGTAATCAGTCCTCTGTTTTCTCTGGTGGCTAATACTCCATAATGTAGTGCCGTCTTCCTCGAGGTAATCAGCCCTCTGTTTTCTCTGGTGGCTAATGCTCCATAATGTAGTGCCGTCTTCCTCGAGGTAATCAGTCCTCTGTTTTCTCTGGTGGCTAATACTCCATAATGTAGTGCCGTCTTCCTCGAGGTAATCAGCCCTCTGTTTTCTCTGGTGGCTAATGCTCCATAATGTAGTGCCGTCTTCCTCGAGGTAATCAGTCCTCTGTTTTCTCTGGTGGCTAATACTCCATAATGTAGTGCCGTCTTCCTCGAGGTAATCAGCCCTCTGTTTTCTCTGGTGGCTAATGCTCCATAATGTAGTGCCGTCTTCCTCGAGGTAATCAGTCCTCTGTTTTCTCTGGTGGCTAATACTCCATAATGTAGTGCCGTCTTCCTCGAGGTAATCAGCCCTCTGTTTTCTCTGGTGGCTAATGCTCCATAATGTAGTGCCGTCTTCCTCGAGGTAATCAGTCCTCTGTTTTCTCTGGTGGCTAATACTCCATAATGTAGTGCCGTCTTCCTCGAGGTAATCAGTCCTCTGTTTTCTCTGGTGGCTAATGCTCCATAATGTAGTGCCGTCTTCCTCGAGGTAATCAGTCCTCTGTTTTCTCTGGTGGCTAATGCTCCATAATGTAGTACCGTCTTCCTCGAGGTAATCAGCCCTCTGTTTTCTCTGGTGGCTAATGGTCCATAATGTAGTGCCGTCTTCCTCGAGGTAATCAGCCCTCTGTTTTCTCTGGTGGCTAATACTCCATAATGTAGTGCCGTCTTCCTCGAGGTAATCAGCCCTCTGTTTTCTCTGGTGGCTAATGCTCCATAATGTAGTGCCGTCTTCCTCGAGGTAATCAGCCCTCTGTTTTCTCTGGTGGCTAATGGTCCATAATGTAGTGCCGTCTTCCTCGAGGTAATCAGTCCTCTGTTTTCTCTGGTGGCTAATACTCCATAATGTAGTGCCGTCTTCCTCGAGGTAATCAGCCCTCTGTTTTCTCTGGTGGCTAATGCTCCATAATGTAGTGCCGTCTTCCTCGAGGTAATCAGTCCTCTGTTTTCTCTGGTGGCTAATACTCCATAATGTAGTGCCGTCTTCCTCGAGGTAATCAGTCCTCTGTTTTCTCTGGTGGCTAATGCTCCATAATGTAGTACCGTCTTCCTCGAGGTAATCAGTCCTCTGTTTTCTCTGGTGGCTAATGGTCCATAATGTAGTACCGTCTTCCTCGAGGTAATCAGTCCTCTGTTTTCTCTGGTGGCTAATGGTCCATAATGTAGTACCGTCTTCCTCGAGGTAATCAGTCCTCTGTTTTCTCTGGTGGCTAATGCTCCATAATGTAGTACCGTCTTCCTCGAGGTAATCAGTCCTCTGTTT
>CM065719.1:86207888-86220388 GCA_033310375.1 Conus canariensis
ATTGTTGTTGATGTTGCTGTTGTTATCATTATTACTACCATAATGATGTTGTGGATGATGACGACGACGACAGCAACAAGAACAACAACAAGAAGAAGATGAAGATGAACAGCAACAATAATAGTAACGACAAAACAACAACAGGACAAGAACAAGAACAACAACGAGAGTAATAATGATAATAATAATGTAAGATAATGATGATAATAACAATATTAATAAGATAATAAATAATAATAATGATGATAGCGATACTAATACTAATACTAGTGATATTTAAAATAATGATGATAATAATAATAATAATAAGAAGAAGAAGAAGAAGAAGAAGAAGAAACAACAACAACAACAACAACAACAACAACAACAACAACAACAACAGCAACAACGACAACGAGTGACGCCTCAAGTAGGGTAAAGTAGGCAGAAGAAACGTCCAGTGTAGGCAGCTATCCGTCATCCCGCCTGTCGGTTTTGAAAGCTCCTAGCTCCAACATCAAGCCAGCCTTCCTTCTCACACTTGTAAACTTGCATTCTCTCTCTCTCTCTCTCTCTCTCTCTCTCTCTCTCTCTCTCTCTCTCTCTGTGATTGCACATAGTGGTAGATTTATGTTTGTGTAAGAATGCGTCACCTCCAACCCCCCCCCCCGTCCCCCATCCCTGAACCTGCTCCTCACCCGTCCCCCCCCCTCCCCCTTCTTCCCTGTCTGTCTGACCTGGCCGATACGAAATTAACCTGTCCATTTCACGGTGAGCAGCGGCATCGTTTTCGGACACCGATCCTGTCGCTCACGTCAGCGTCTGGTCGGCCATGTAAGCTCTAGACACAGCCAGCATGCACTGAGATAGTGAAGAGAGGAGATGGGCCACGCTACGCCGTTCCCTGTTGCCGCCACTGACTTGCAGTGATGAGAAGTCAGACAGAAAGCAGCAACGTTGCTTTTGTTCATGGGTCTACCACGGCATGCCGATGATGTGATGATTCGCTATGGGCTGATAGGAGTGTGACAATGCTAAAACGTGGTAACTTACTTCCAGGCATAAAAACACACTGCCACACACATGTGCATGTACGAACGGTGAGAGAGAGAGAGAGAGAGAGAGAGAGAGAGAGAGAGAGAGAGAGGGAGAGAGGGGGGAACAGAGAGAGAGAGAGAGAGAGAGAGAGAGAGAGAGAGAGGCAGACAGACAGACAGACAGACACAGTCAGACAGACAGACGTACAGACAGACAGACAGACAGACGTATAGTCAAACAGAGAGAGAGAGAGTAAATGTAAATGTAATGTTGCTTATAGCCCAGCCGACCACGAAGGGCCATATCAGGGCTGTCACTACGTTAGAATCAACTCACAAGTCATTATTCACACAGTTCTTTAAAAATACATCTTGAGAGAGAGAGAGAGAGAGAGAGAGAGAGAGAGAGAGAGAGAGAGAGAGAGAGGGGGGGGGGGGCAAAGACAGCAAGACAGAGACAGCATTATGGAGTTGACTGTTTTCTTATGGAAACATCAACGACCAGGAAAACTTTTCAGCGACATAGCATCAGATTGGGTCAGTCTATCACTGGGTTCATCGTCTGGCCTTCGCTCGATGGAGAGTCAGGCCGTGTACTAAAGAGAGAGAGAGAGAGAGAGAGAGAGAGAGAGAGAGAAGAGAGAGGAGAGGAGAGAGAGAGAGAGAGAGAGAGAGAGAGAGAGAGAGAGAGAGAGGAGAGAGAGGGGGGGGGGGGGGGGAGACAGAGAGAGAGAGGCATCCTCTAACATCACTCCTTTTCCTCCTTCCCGCATACAAGAGTTCTCGCGCACCCGTATGTACATACAAAGAGAGAGAGAGAAAAAGACAGGAAGACTCCTCGACCAGGAGTTGACGAGGCACCGATGATGATATCCACCCCATCGTTTGGCTGTCGGCTCTTGGAGAGCTATTGAAGGACAGGCCTATCCTCTCTGAGATCGTGTCCTCCCACCTCTTATTCTGTCTGCCTCTTCTTTGGCACTGCGCTCTGCAGATACTTCTTGGTGCCAGACTGTCTCTCCTTAAATCATACCGTAGTATCTGGTCCTTCGTCTCTTGACAATGGTGGACACGCCGTTCCGTGGTACAATGGCTCATCTGGTTGTATATTTACAAAGTTTGTACGGTGATCTCTGCTTAAGGTGTTCAATTTCTTGCTGTATGATCATTTTGTACGGTTTTTTTTTGAAAGGTTAGATCTCGCATAATGTGAATGTGGTGAGCAAAGTCACAGATTCTTTCAGAACAAAAGATTTTTTACTCACAAAAATATGCTTTTTTTGTATGTTGTATGACATGTAGAATATTTATACAATTGTTATCAATCGTTTGAGAACTAGTACAACCACAGAATTAAAACAGTTTTGCCCATATGGTGAGCGGATGACGCTGTACATATCATTAAATCCACGCAGTTTCAAACAAAAACAATACAATAAGCAGCAACAACCAAACCTCCCCCCCCCCCGAACCCCCAACACTCACACACATCAACATGCATTTTAAAAAACCCCGGATCGGCATGGACTACATTTGATGTAATGCTGACAAACGCTGGCTAATTGACGTTGAGATCAAGCTGTTACTGGGCGTGAATACAAATGTTGCTTTGGCATACCAAACTTGTCAAAGCAGATCATTTTCGTCCAGGATAAAAAAAACATAAGGTGCCTGGGTATAAATTTCCCTGTATTTCTAAAGCGCACTTACACACACACACACACACACACACACACACACACACACACACACACACACACACACACACACACACACACACACACAAAGAAAAAAAATCCGCTTTCTGTCTTTTCTTTTGACTTTTGTTCCTTACGAAAACAGCGCCAGATCGGATTATTGATTGGTAGATCAGGTTTCTGCTGAGGCTAGGGTTTGGCCATGTGCCACACACCACCCATCCCCCCCTCCCCCACTGCTCATCCGTCTCTCTCTCTCTCTCTCTCTCTCTCTCTCTCTCTCTCTCTCTCTCTCTCTCTCTCTCTCTAAAGAATACGCACATGATTTACTTCTGCAACGTGCATTGACGTCGCAGATTAGGTCTCTTCCCACTGTCCCCTCTCCCTAAAAATAATCAACAGCTTAAAAAGAAAAACACAAAACAACAACAAAAAAACCCTTCACCACCCACTTCAAAATTAAAAAGAATCTGGATTCAAAAGCTTAGCAAGTATACAAAAGCTTAGCAAGTATACAAAAGCTTAGCAAGTATACAAAAGCTTAGCAAGTATACAATTCATTCAGAGTACGAAAAACATCTTCCCACAAAACATTTACAATTTTCAACTGCATCTTGTCAGCTATCGAAATAAATGGGTTCAGCACGTTTATTTGTTTATCTATATATTTAACATATGAGCAATACACTGGCCTCAAGACACATGAACTATTATGTATATGGAACAACTTGGACACTGTGAATTTGCCTCCTAGGGGAAGTGGCCAGCCACAACACCACTGTCTTTATGATTTCAGGCTGGCTGTCAGTGGACAGAGGTTAGCGTCTGTTCAACAGTTCAATGACCTGCCATCCAAAATCAGCAATGAGAAACTGGTCTAAATAAGAGATCATCCATAGAGCAGGAAAGACAGGATCAGCACTGTCCACACTGAAACCTCTGTGGAAGGACGGTAACATCTCCATGACACATGACATCATGATCCTGCACGCCATGGTATAATCCATCTTCCAGTCTGCACGTGAGAAATGAATCTTCAGAGTCGATCTGGAAAGAGGAATCAAAAATGACGTCATATGGAAAGATCCGAAACATCAGATATACGGATCATCTCACAATGAAAATGACGTCTTATGGAAAGATCCGAAACATCAGATATACGGATCATCTCACAATAAAAATGACGTCTTATGGAAAGATCCGAAACATCAGGTATACAAATCATCTCACAATGAAAATGACGTCTTATGAAAAGATCCGAAACATCAGGTATACAAATCATCTCACAATGAAAATGACGTCTTATGGAAAGATCCGAAACATCAGGTATACGGATCATCTCACAATGAAAATGACGTCTTATGGAAAGATCCGAAACATCAGGTATACGGATCATCTCACAATGAAAATGACGTCTTATGGAAAGATACGAAACATCAGATATACGGATCATCTCACAATGAAAATGACGTCTTATGGAAAGATCCGAAACATCAGATATACGGATCATCTCACAATGAAAATGACGTCTTATGGAAAGATCCGAAACATCAGATATACGGATCATCTCACAATGAAAATGACGTCTTATGGAAAGATCCGAAACATCAGATATACGGATCATCTCACAATGAAAATGACGTCTTATGGAAAGATCCGAAACATCAGATATACGGATCATCTCACAGTGAACAAGTGGGACGAACCATCGAGCAACACATCGGACCTTATGGAGATCTGCTGACATCTGGTAAGAAAAGAACACTACGATGGTGTGGTTATATAACAAGATTTTAAAAAAATAGAAAGAGAGGGGGGTTAGTTACCGCCAAGGACATTGACAAACAAAGCACAGGACAAGACACAATGCATTTCGACCACTTGGGTCTTCTTCAGGCAAAAGCAGATAACATTTAACATTGAGGACAGTACGAACAAAGAACGAAGAGTTACTTATTTTTCCATGTGTTCAAATAAAAAGGTTTTAAAAGATTTTGCTAAAACCATTCTACAGGGACCATTGAAGGAGGAAGACAAAAAGGAAGATAGAAAAAATGGACTGACAACATCGCAGAATATACCGGGAAACTATTCGCAGAGATTCAGGCCATGACACTCAACCGACATAGTTGAAGGAAGCCGGTGAACAACCTCAATCTTTTTTCACCATGCAGAGGGAGAACAAGACAGAGAAAGAAGCGAACACGGAAACGGAAACAGAATTTAATCTTTATTCTCCCCATTATCGGGCAGCGTGACAACTTTGATGAGAAGAAAACCGGGAAACTCTGTAACTCCAGATGAATAACCCTAACCATAACCCTAACTTTAATCCTAACCGAACTCTAAACCTAATCCAACCCTAAATCTAACCCTAAACCTGACCCAAACTGAATAAACCTATATCGATAAATTGTGCTCGCAGTGCGGAGGCAGTAGAGTTGTCTTTTCCTTTCTCCATCGATAAAAGGAAAGCATGTCCGCCTCATTTCCATCTCTCATGCTCAGTGAAGCTAAGCAATGTCGGCACGGACATCTGAACTACAGATCTGTTGCCGTCTGAGTCTTTTGCCACATTTCTGTACGGAATGGCAAATGTTTGACGGGTCTTCCAACCTGGCCTGAACATTGATCATGGCATGAACAATACCCATTCTTATGGTGAAGGTCCTTGCTGTCACGGGCACACAGCGGTGTTAGTCTGTTTCGGGGCTGGTTTTAATTTATTTGGCCAGAGTCTGTGTCACCATGGGAGAAATCTTTATCTCCCTGGGAAGAGTGTAGCAGTGAAAGGATTTAAGAGAGAGAGAGAGGGAGAGAGAGAGAGAGGGAGGGAGAGACAGAGAGAGAGAGAGAGAGAGAGAGAGAGAGAGAGAGAGAGAGAGAGAGAGAAGGGAGTTAGATAAAAAAGAAATAAAGTTAGTTTGGGTAAATCAAAGAAAGAAAGGAAGGAGGAAGGAGGGGAGGGGGGGGGGGGTCGTTCACTTTTGATGTGCCCAGTATGCTAATGAGTCACCTTTTCGAAGTTAAAGAAGACCAGGCGAAAACTGTGGATTTGTATAACCAGCAACAAAGACAGACTGCTTTGGATTCAGATTCACACACAGACAGACGGACAGATAGACAGATCGTGCTTTATTTATTAGAGATGTGTCGAGGTGTGTGGTTTGCTGAATCACTCAAACGTCTTTGGAACTGATGCAGGATAACAGCGGACTTCACCTGTGTAGTATGCCTGTGACCGTGTAGCTAGCTGGCTGTGATAGAAATCCAGTAATACATAGACAGTGAAATATTTCCATTGGTCATGCAGTACTCAGAAGCAATTCGGGTGACGAAATGTTTCCAAGCATCGTCTACAGGTGCGTTCAGTGATACAGACAGCAGCCATGACTGGAGAATGTCCCCAGTCTGGCCCTGGGCGGCCATGACCTCTTCGCCGCATGGCCCATTATCATTTTCAGTACATGCTGTAGAAATTGTAATGACTAATAGAATGAGTCGTTGGAATTTTCACTCTCTGTTGCCGTCATTGCTAAGTAGCAGCCAATGACAGACTCTTGGATAAGACTTAGCAGAAGATGCCTGCGTTGTGTGTGGACGCAACGCACTAGTCAGTCCTTTCCATGTTTCTTCATTCCCTTATTTCTTGATTAACTTACCTTCCATCTTTGCGCATTGTGGCTCAGCAGATATGGTGGGATGTATACGCATTGTGGCTCAGCAGATATGGTGGGATGTATACGGATTGTGGCTCAGCAGACATGGTGGGATGTATACACATTGTGGCTCAGCAGATATGGTGGGATGTATACGCATTGTGGCTCAGCAGATATGGTGGGATGTATACGGACTGTGGCTCAGCAGATATGGTGGGATGTATACGCATTGTGGCTCAGCAGATATGGTGGGATGTATACGGACTGTGGCTCAGCAGACATGGTGGGATGTATACACATTGTGGCTCAGCAGACATGGTGGGATGTATACACATTGTGGCCAGCAGATGTGGTGGGATGTATACACATTGTGGCTCAGCAGATATGGTGGGATGTATACACATTGTGGCTCAGCAGATATGGTGGGATGTATACGGACTGTGGCTCAGCAGATGTGGTGGGATGTATACACATTGTGGCTCAGCAGATGTGGTGGGATGTATACACATTGTGGCTCAGCAGATATGGTGGGATGTATACGGATTGTGGCTCAGCAGATGTGGTGGGATGTATACACATTGTGGCTCAGCAGATATGGTGGGATGTATACACATTGTGGCTCAGCAGATATGGTGGGATGTATACACATTGTGGCTCAGCAGATGTGGTGGGATGTATACGGACTGTGGCTCAGCAGATGTGGTGGGATGTATACACATTGTGGCTCAGCAGATATGGTGGGATGTATACACAATGTGGCTCAGCAGATATGGTGGGATGTATACGGACTGTGGCTCAGCAGATGTGGTGGGATGTATACACATTGTGGCTCAGCAGATATGGTGGGATGTATACACATTGTGGCTCAGCAGATGTGGTGGGATGTATACACATTGTGGCTCAGCAGATGTGGTGGGATGTATACACATTGTGGCTCAGCAGATGTGGTGGGATGTATACACATTGTGGCTCAGCAGATATGGTGTGATGTATACACAATGTGGCTCAGCAGACATGGTGGGATGTATACGGACTGTGGCTCAGCAGATGTGGTGGGATGTATACACATTGTGGCTCAGCAGATACGGTGGGATGTATACACATTGTGGCTCAGCAGACGTCGGTGGGATGTATACACATTGTGGCTCAGCAGATGTGGTGGGATGTATACACATTGTGGCTCAGCAGATGTGGTGGGATGTATACACATTGTGGCTCAGCAGATGTGGTGGGATGTATACGAGTTATCGACTGCAGTGACGCTTTCTGGTGACACGAACAACCTGACGAATACTTTGGAGTTTGGCCGCACGCAGTGATCATTATCTCCACCAAAGAGGAAACAAACCTGACGACATACTTTGGAGTTTGGGGCCGGTCAGTCAGTATCATTATCTCCACCAAAGAGGAAACAAACACTGACGACATACTTTGGAGTTTGGGGCCGGTCAGTCAGTATCATTATCTCCACCAAAGAGGAAACAAACACTGACGACACACTTTGGAGTTGGGGGCCGGTCAGTCAATATCATTATCTCCACCAAAGAGGAAACAAACACTGACGACATACTTTGGAGTTGGGGGCCGGTCAGTCAATATCATTATCTCCACCAAAGAGGAAACAAACACTGACGACACACTTTGGAGTTGGGGGCCGGTCAGTCAATATCATTATCTCCACCAAAGAGGAAACAAACACTGACGACACACTTTGGAGTTTGGGGCCGGTCAGTCAATATCATTATCTCCACCAAAGAGGAAACAAACACTGACGACATACTTTGGAGTTTGGGGCCGGTCAGTCAATATCATTATCTCCACCAAAGAGGAAACAAACACTGACGACATACTTTGGAGTTTGGGGCCGGTCAGTCAATATCATTATCTCCACCAAAGAGGAAACAAACACTGACGACATACTTTGGAGTTTGGGGCCGGTCAGTCAATATCATTATCTCCACCAAAGAGGAAACAAACACTGACGACATACTTTGGAGTTTGGGGCCGGTCAGTCAATATCATTATCTCCACCAAAGAGGAAACAAACACTGACGACATACTTTGGAGTTTGGGGCCGGTCAGTCAATATCATTATCTCCACCAAAGAGGAAACAAACACTGACGACATACTTTGGAGTTTGGGGCCGGTCAGTCAATATCATTATCTCCACCAAAGAGGAAACAAACACTGACGACATACTTTGGAGTTTGGGGCCGGTCAGTCAATATCATTATCTCCACCAAAGAGGATAAGCTTTAACTCGCGTCCGTTGGATTTTTTTTTGTCTGTCAGTAAGCAGGATTATGTAAAACATACTGATCCGATTTTTAACAAAGCTTGATGAGAAGATGGAATGTGGCCCAAAGACAAAGCCATTACATTTTGGCACGGATTTGTAATACTAATCCGGATCAAATGACGGTTTCATAATCCGTTGGACGTTGGCAGAGGTCTCAACTCTTCCCAGTGGTGGCCTTTTTCATCGTCACACATATCCCACTATCGGCTGGAAGGGGGGTAGAATGATGACCACTCTGCAATAGCCGTGTTGTTGTCGTTGTTGTTGTTGGGGGAAATGTCTATCACGACACATCAATAAGCCATGACACATTGGGGTGGGGGATGGGGTTGGGGGGGGGGGGGGGAGGGAGTGGATAATCACATGTCTAGGAAGAGGTAGAGTCTCGAGTTCGTTCTTCCAATATCGCGCAAACGGTTTTTGTTGTTGTCGTTGTTGTTGTTGTCGTCGTCGTCTTCGAAGCTGTTGTTTTGGTCTCTCTGTTTTCATAAGACCTTAGATGGTGGTTCAATACAATCAACTGTCATGTGCATAGCATGCGCTTATTGCACGTAAAGAACCCGAAGGCAACAAGAGAGGTGCCCCTGGCAGGTTTGTGTATGACCAGCCATTTTGATAGGTCAACGATAACATGGACGATTTGTGTATGACCAGCCATTTTGATAGGTCAACGATAACATGGACGATTTGTGTATGACCAGCCATTTTGATAGGTCAACGATAACATGGACGATTTGTGTATGACCAGCCATTTTGATAGGTCAACGATAACATGGACGATTTGTGTATGACCAGCTATTTTGATAGGTCAATGATAACATGGACGATTTGTGTATGACCAGCCATTTTGATAGGTCAACGATAACATGGACGGGCTGGAGGAGAAAGGAAAACCTTGTGTGGCACTGCGCTGTGGCTACACGCCCTGCCCGCACACAGCACCAGACAAAAGGAAAACCTTGTGTGGCACTGCGCTGTGGCTACATGCCCTGCCCGCCCACAGCACCAGACAAGAGGAAAACCTTGTGTGGCACTGTGCTGTGGCTACACGCCCTGCCCGCCCACAGCACCCTGACGTTGCCAGGTAGCGACTGTAGCAGAAGCTGGTTGGCTGGCACATGTCTCCTCTCCATGTATTCTGATGCATGCCGGCTGCTTTTGTGTTTCCACGGCAGACGAACACCGACATGGACCACAAGATGTTTAACATGTGTATTCCATCTTTTCCGCCTATCTTGGCACATGAAGAAGGATCAGCCCTCGGCGAGTCTCTAGGTATGGCCTACCCACCAATCAGGAAATACCTGCTGTACACTTCGCCCGCCTGACGCTGCTGGGATTCGAATCTGCTTCCCCTTGATCAAAGTGTCCATCGTTCTATAAACCACGTGTCAGCCCAGTTAGTATCCGTTGCTTACAAATCATTTCAGGAAAGAGTGGATGACAAGTAGCTTCCTATAACTGGATCTATGGACACCAAGACACAAGATTTGAACTGCTGTTGTTGCTTCTGCTGTTCCATTGTGTTTCGCTTCTTTCCCTATACATGTGGAGTCAGGCTGTCTGTATACAAGAATGTGGTATGGAATTGTATGAAATGACTAGAAAGAAAATAATTGTACAACCATTTCTGTTTCTGCAACTGCTGCCGGTGCTTCTGTTTCTGCTGTTACTACTGTTCCCACACCAACTAATTTGCAAGTAATTCGAGCATTGAAAAAAAGATCATGTGATTGATTAGATCCACAGAGTAAGAGCAAGACACGGTCGACTGCTATAGTTGACTTCCTCTCAATAATGTCAGCGCGAGATTAAATCGATGCCTGTGGTTAATCGCTTTCAGTAACTGTCAGAACCAAGCATGGGCGATTCCCATAGCTAACCTTTCAATAGCTGTCAGAACCAAGCATGGTCGATTCCCATAGCTAACCTTTCAATAGCTGTCAGAACCAAGCATGGTCGATTCCACCATAGCTAACACTTAATTATAACCTTTCAATAGCTGTCAGAACCAAGCATGGTCGATTCCCATAGCTAACCTTTCAATAGCTGTCAGAACCAAGCATGGTCGATTCCCATAGCTAACCTTTCAATAGCTGTCAGAACCAAGCATGGTCGATTCCCATAGCTAACCTGTCAATAGCTGTCAGAACCAAGCATGGTCGATTCCCATAGCTAACCTTTCAATAGCTGTCAGAACCAAGCATGGTCGATTCCCATAGCTAACCTTTCAATAGCTGTCAGAACCAAGCATGGGCGATTCCCATAGCTAACCTTTCAATAGCTGTCAGCTCCAAACACAGTCAATTCTTACAGTGTTCTCCCTTTCAATAACTGTCAGAGCTATATACGGTCGGTTACTTCAATCGACTCACTTGCAATAATTGTTTGATCCAGACACAGTGGCTTCCTACAGTTAACTCGCTTTCAATAACTGCCAGCGCCAGATACAAGTCGACTTCTGTTGTTACCCCACATTCAGTCGTTGTCAGATTCAGAGGCTGTCAATGACTGTAGTTGACCACCTTCCACAGACTGTCAGATCCAGGTACGTCCATTGCTGCAGTTAACCCGCCTCTTTCAATAAAGCGGCACAGGCACACGACGGTCGATGATTGCAGCCAGCCCACTTTCAGAACCACTACCCTTTCTCCTCGAGTCAGGAAAAGGCGAAGGAAACGGGCGGGAAGAGAGAGAGAGAGAGAGAGAGAGAGAGAGAGAGAGAGAGAGAGAGAGAGAGAGGAATGGAGAAAAGACTGTTTCAAGCCGCGACTGATCTGGAGCGGCGATTGAACTTATTGGCCGAGCCTCAGTTGTTGTTGGCAAATCAATAGCATCGGGTTTTCCCATGCTCGGTGTTACCTTAATTCAGACACCCTCCCCCGTCCTACTTGGCCCCCATCCTCCTGTCCCCACCTCTCGTAAATCGTCTCTTCAGATGTGGAAACGAAGGGAAAGTTGAGCGTCAAGTGGATTCTCTTCTTCTGACTAAAGACTGTCGTGCTATTGGATTAGAGTTCGTTTAGAGAAACATTAACATTGACTGAAGTCACATCGACAGAGAGCAGGGGGAAGAATGGGAACAAATCATCAAACCAAACAATGAACAATCAATTGATCAAATCATTAAACCAAACAATGAACAATCAGTTGATCAAATCTTATCAAAACAACCACCAATGAACAATCAATTGATCGAGTGAACAAATGTTGCCAACAGAATGCATCCAAGAAAAATATAATACACAAACCCACTGATTTTTATTTTTCAAACTGCTCGTGCACACTGTACTGAAGTATATACTTCGTAAATGGTTTTCATAGGATGATGGTGGTAAAGAAGAATCATAATAAATAAACAATCCGATATAACTAACCACTCTGATTATTGACATTTTTTTTACCTCCTTTGTATCCACTGACGAATTCCCATGCATAGGCTTGAAGGTTTTCTGTTACATTAATTATTGACACAATTACTAATTTCGTGTGTATGTGCGACTTCTTCCTTTATAATACTTTATTTTCATTTCCCTGTTCTGCGGATCACTGGCTGCTTTGGGAGACAGTGAGGGATTGGGGGGGGGGGGGGGGGGAGGGGGCGGCTGTTAGATTTGTTTTAGCGTTCATGGTGGTGAGAATACCACAGAATCGTAGGTGTTATATCTGCATTTGACAGGACAAGTGGCAAATCACTATCAGGTGAGTTCTGCTGATCAGTCCCAGTCAGAAGATGAAAGGTGACTTCATAGAGGCGATACAAATGGTTCTGTTTTCAAGAGAGATTTCGACGGTCCGCCTATCCTGTCAGTGAAGGGTTTGATGTTA
>CM065719.1:86225388-86227888 GCA_033310375.1 Conus canariensis
TGCAAATTATGTTGAAAGAGTGGACAGTGAAATTGACAATATTATTGTTCTGAAGTTTTCTCGCCGCCTTCCAGGATTGAACTCGGACTGTTTAATAATAGGTGCTTATCTCCCACCTGAAGGTTCTAAATACTATGAAGAAACAGATATTTATAACGGTATATCCTTGTTAGAAGAATGCTTGTTGGAAGTTTCTAGAGAAACTGGGTGGTTACCAATGATAATTTGTGGTGATTTAAATTCAAGAACTGGCCTACTTAACCTGAGTAATTGTGACCCCATTGATGACGTAAAAGAAGTATTTGTAGAGAATTATATGTCATATGATATGGATGCGTCCCTAAGTGAGGAACCCTTTCCGAGAATCTCCAAGGATACTATGGTAAACCCTTTTGGTCGATATTTGTTAAATGTATGTCATGAATTTGATCTGTGTATTCTTAATGGTCTGAAAGCATTGAAATGTCCAGGTGACTTCACTTATGTATCTGATAGTGGTTCTAGCGTAATTGATTATATGATTGCCTCAAGTTCCTTGCTTCCTCATTGTCAGTGCCTTAATGTAAGACCGTTAATAGAAACTAAGCATGCTGTTGTTGTTTTGTTTTTCTCACTGTCTAATAGTGCTGACTGTTTACCTGTTACTGAGAATGATGCTCACCAAGTTGTTTCTGTCAGTAAGTACAAATGGGATGAAGAAAGTTCAGCTGCTTTTTATGAACGTATGAACTCTGACCATGTCTCATCATTAGTTAGTGAAGCTGCTGACCTTGTTGGTGTTAATATTAATCAAGCCTTGTCCAAGTTTAATGAATGTTTTGTGTATGCTGGTGAATGCATGATGAAAACTATTAGATTTGGCATAGGTATGAGAAATGTTTGGTTCGACCTTGAATGTAAACAAAGCAGAAAAGTATTACGAACACAGATAAACAAGTTTCATAGAACTAATAACGATAATGACAGAATTGCCTATGGCCAGAAAAGGAGAGAGTATAAGGAATTGTTACGACAGAAAAGGAAGCTACATAATGAAAATATCATTGCATCGTTACAAAGTAATATAAACGACTCAAAGAAATTCTGGGAAGTTGTTAGTTCAATTAGGCCAAGAACTCAAGGTCAGGGGTCGATTTCTAGTGATCAGTGGTATAATCACTTTAAAGGTGTTTTTAATGACTTACCTGTTGAATTAAACACCAGTTCGGATTTTGATGAATATTATGATAGAGAACCCGTACATACTGACTGTGACTTCTTGAATCATCCTATTTCTGTTACCGAAATTGAAGTTGCAATTCGATCAATAAAGAGTAATAAGGCAGCTGGCCCAGATAAACTTATTGGAGAGTTTTACAAGTACAGTAGACAAGTCATTATGCCTTTCCTTGTTAAATTTTTCAATACAATTTTTGATGAGGGTTTGTTTCCGGAAGATTGGTCAGTCTCTATCTTGCAACCACTATTTAAGAAGGGTGATAGGAATTGCCCAGATAACTACCGTGGAATCTCTTTGTTGAATATTTGTAGTAAAATATATAGCTTTGTTCTCAATAGAAGGTTAACCAAATGGATTGAAATGAACAATATTCTTGGGGAGGAGCAAGCTGGTTTTCGTGGCAAACGATGTACCACAGATCACATTTTCACTTTACTTGCAATGATTCAGAAGCAGTTGTTAAGACACAGGAAGCTCTATGTCGCATTCATAGACTTTAGGAAGGCTTTTGACCTAGTAAGTAGGGATAAATTGTGGAAGGTTCTCTCTGTTAATGGTCTTAATGGAAAATTTTTGAAAGCATTGCAAAGTGTGTACAATGTTGTGAAGACTTGTGTTCGAACTAGTGGTGACCTTACTGATACTTTTCTATGCCCACGGGGCCTAAAACAAGGTGAGGTGTGTTCACCTGTGCTTTTTTCACTGTTTATCAATGAACTAACTAAAGATATAAACACTCTTGGTAGACATGGTATTCAGCTTTCCCCAGACCTCATTGAACTTTTGATTCTGTTATTTGCTGATGATGTTGCATTATTTTCTGATACTGTTATTGGTTTGCAAACCCAACTGAATGTCTTGTATAATACCTCAAAACGTTTAGATTTACTTGTGAATCTGGAAAAGTCAAATATTGTTGTATTCAGGAATGGCGGTTACCTTGCTTCGAATGAAAATTGGACTTTTGGTGATGCTCAACTTTCCACTGTTAACATGTATAAGTATCTTGGTATAATACTGACCACAAGATTATCTTTCCAACCAACTATGTGTGACCTAGCAAACAGAGCAAAGAAAGGATTAATTGCTATCAACAGAATGCTATGGTCAATAGGTGAACATTCTCCTGGTATTTTCTTTAAGCTATTCGATTGCCAAATACAACCTATCTTAACTTATGGAGCAGAGATTTGGGGACTGTCATCTAACCAGGAACAAATTGAAAGGGTGCACTTAGCTGCTATTAAAAGATTTCTTGGTGTAAGTCCAAAAGCTCCTAGG
>CM065719.1:86235388-86237888 GCA_033310375.1 Conus canariensis
ATGGATACAACATAGTTTTTGCTTGGGCTCTCCGTCATGTCAACATAGAAGGAGATGAGGTGATTGATCAACATGCCAGGAATGCCACATATGAAGAACTGAGCACATCATCAATCTTCCACACCGGTCTGAAACCTGAAGCTCAAATTCATAAACAGTCATTTGGCAAGAGCAATGGAACTCGGGACATGGATTAGCTAACTTCTACAAATCTGTCCAAATCCCAAAGGGTTTTTATCGTGTACTTCTACAGATCTGTCCAAATCCCAAAGGGTTTTTATCGTGTACTTTTACAAATCTGTCCAAATCCCAAAGGGTTTTTATTGTGTACTTCTACAAATCTGTCCAAATCCCAAAGGGTTTTTATCGTGTACTTCTACAAATCTGTCCAAACCCAAAGGGTTTTTATCGTGTACTTCTACAAATCTGTCCAAATCCCAAAGGGTTTTTATCATGTACTTCTACAAATCTGTCCAAATCCCAAAGGGTTTTTATCGTGTGCCACTAGTGGCTGTAAAGAAGAACCAATTTAGTGCCGTCTGTGCACAGGCCATTGCTTTTACAGCCATTCGAATCGTTTAAAAGGTGGAGAAGCTCTGTGATTCTAACGAACTCTGAAACATGTTCTTATAGTGTTGGGATATATATGATGTCAGACATAAAGATTTTACTGCAGATTCCACTGAAAATCTTGCTAAAAATGTGACATCTGATATGACTATTTTTTTTAGTTGCAAAGCGAGAGGACTGCAGCGGAAATCTAAACAATCTTAAATAAATGTTAGCGAACCGCCCTGAGAACGTGACAAACGAGTCACAAGACGAAACACAACTAGTTTCGACCTCTTAGGTCTTCATCAGTGAGACATTAACGAATAAAACATGAAATTCACTTAGTCTAAGTGAATTTTCATTGTTTTATTCGTTAATGTCTCACCTGATGAAGACCTAAGAGGTCGAAACTAGTTGTGTTTCGTCTTGTGACTCGTTTGTCCACGTTCTCTGGGCGTTCGCTAACATTTATTTAAGATTTATTTTTTTTTAGTTTCAAAACGTGATAAGCAATTTTTCATCTGATCTTAGACTTTATGGAAGAAAAACCTTAAAGCAATTTTGTCTTGTGTTCAGAATATCTGTTTCAGTGAGTTGTGTGTGAGTGTGATTTTTTTTTTTTTAAAGTCTATGTTGGAAGTTGACTCCAACAAAATGACAGCCCTGACATGGTCCTTTGCGGTCGGCTGGGCTATAAGCGATATACACTGAATTGAACTCTGCTGTGATCAGTCTCTGCTGACTGTTGCTGCATGTTCGGGTGCTAACTGTGGTCAAGGGGAGATTGTTCTGTGCATTGTCTTCCACTGTGTTGTTTGTGCATTGTCTTCCTTGTTGTTGCATTGTCTTCCACTTGTTTTCGTGCATTGTCTTCCACTGTTGTTGTTCTGTGCATTGTCTTCCACTGTTGTTGTTCTGTGCATTGTCTTCCACTGTTGTTGTTCTGTGCATTGTCTTCCACTGTTGTTGTTCTGTGCATTGTCTTCCACTGTTGTTCTGTGCATTGTCTTCCACTTGTTGTTCTGTGCATTGTCTTCCACTGTTTTTTCTGTGCATTGTCTTCCACTGTTGTTGTTCTGTGCATTGTCTTCCACTGTTGTTGTTCTGTGCATTGTCTTCCACTGTTGTTTCTGTGTCATTGTCTTCCACTGTTGTTGTTCTGTGCATTGTCTTCCACTGTTGTTCTGTGCATTGTCTTCTACTGTTGTTCTGTGCATTGTCTTCCACTGTTGTTCTGTGCATTGTCTTCCACTGTTGTTCTGTGCATTGTCTTCCACTGTTGTTGTTGTGCATTGTCTTCCACTGTTGTTGTTCTGTGCATTGTCTTCCACTGTGTTGTTCTGTGCATTGTCTTCCACTGTTGTTGTTCTGTGCATTGTCTTCCACTGTTGTTCTTGCAATGTCTTCCACTGTTGTTTCTGTGCATTGTCTTCCACTGTTGTTGTTTCCCATTGTCTTCCACTGTGTTGTTCTGTGCATTGTCTTCCACTGTTGTTCCTGTGCATTGTCTTCCACTGTTGTTGTTCTGCACATTGTCTTCCACTGTTGTTGTTCTGTGCATTGTCTTCCACTGTTGTTCTGTGCATTGTCTTCCACTTGTTGTTCTGTGCATTGTCTTCCACTTGTTGTTCTGTGCATTGTCTTCCACTGTTGTTGTTCTGCCATTGTCTTCCACTGTTGTTGTTCTGTGCATTGTCTTCCACTGTTGTTGTTCTGTGCATTGTCTTCCACTGTTGTTGTTCTGCACATTGTCTTCCACTGTTGTTCTGTGCATTGTCTTCAGTGTCCTTTCTCCACTGTTGTCCTGTGCATTGTCTTCCACTGTTGTTTGTGCATTGCTCCATTTGTCTGGCATTGTCCTTCCACTGTTGTTGTTCTGTGCATTGTCTTCCATGTTGTCCTTCATTGTCTTCCACTGTTGTTGTTCTGCACATTGTCTTCCACTGTT
>CM065719.1:86255388-86267888 GCA_033310375.1 Conus canariensis
AAGAAGAAGAAGCAGAAGAAGAAAGAAGAAGAAGAAGAAGAAGAAGAAGAAGAAGAAAAAGAAGAAGAAGAAGAAGAAGAAGAGAAGAAGAAGAAGAAGAAGAAAGAAAGAAGAAGAAGAAGAAAAATGAAGAAGAAGAAGAAGAAGAAGAAGAAGAAGCAAAGAAGAAAGAAGAAGAAGAAGAAGAAAAATAGAGAAGAAGAAGGAAGAAGAAGAGAAGAAGAAGAAGAAGAAGAAGAAGAAGAAGAGCAGCAGCAGAAGAAGAGTTAACAACAATGAGGAATTTGAGGCCATTTCTGTTGGACGATTGCGCAGAGGGCATCGCCTGCGACATTGGTGAGGGCATCACAGTGCTATGGGACTGGTGCATTGTTGCAGCCGCATACTGTCCCGCAATACAGATCTCACAACGGTGTCCTCAAGGTTGAAACTGGTGAAAATAGCAGTATAAGAGTCATGGTGGATTTGTGCCGACTCTCTCGTTATATACATGCCAGTCCTTTTTCTTAAATTCACATGACAGGTTTGGTTCACTGCGGTGGGGGTGGGGTTTTTTTTTTTTTTTTTTTTTAAATTTTACACATGCATATTTTTCTGTCTGTAATAGAAACATGCACATTCAAAAGTCAGCACCAAGGTTTAGTCTATGCCTTTCTCACACACCGTTCCGCTCCCCCCCCCCCCCCCTTCAACTCAGCACCCTCCTCCGTTCCCTCTTCATCGGTCTGACAGCCATCGTAGGTACCATCTGTCGTTGGGTGTCTCGGGTACCGTTCTCTTCAGTGTGGGAAGAGCGAGGGAGGCGCGGGCAGTCTCTCGCACCTGCTCATCGCCGCTGTTGAGAACAGACAGTCTGAGGGACAGGTGCTTGGCGAACCTGGTGGACCTGTGGAAGTGTTTGTCTGGTTTCAGCCAGCCTCTGCACATAATGCAGTCGTCCATGTCGTGTAGGCTGTTCGCCGTGAAAAGCGCACGTGCGTGCACCCTTCCCCCACTCTCCGCTACACACACACTTTACCCCCCGCGCTCGCACACACACACACACACACACACACACACACACACACACACACACACACACACACGCACGCACGCACGCACGCACGCACGCACGCACGCACGCACGCACGCACGCACACACACACACACACACACAAGTATTGACAGACACTGACACACGCACGGACACGTAAGCAGTGCGCATGCATGTGTCTGTGAATCTGTCTGTCTGTCTGTCTGTCTTTTTGTCTGTCTCTCTCTGTCTCTCTGACTTTATTATTGTGTGTATATGTGTGTTTGCGTGCGCGCGCTTGTGTGTGTGTGTGTGTGTGTGTGTGTGTGTGTGTGTGTGTGTGTGTGTGTGTGTGTGTGTGTGTGTACCTGCGTCGTGCGTGTGTGCGTGCGTGTGCGCGTGTGTGTATGTGTGTGCGCATGCGCGCGCGCGTGTCTTACTTGTGTACGCCACTCTGAGTACAAGTGTGTTGAGGCGAAGGGTTCATCGGGCAGATTGTGTGTCTTTTAACCCAAATCAGTCGGTGTGTGAGACTGGAAACGCCGGCCCAGAAGATTGTGTGTCTTTTAACTCAAATCAGTCGGTGTGTGAAACTGGAAACGCCGGCCCAGAAGATTGTGTGTCTTTTAACCCAAATCAGTCGGTGTGTGAAACTGGAAACGCCGGCCCAGAAGACTGTGTGTCTTTTAACCCAAATCAGTCGGTGTGTAAAACTGGAAACGCCGGCCCAGAAGAAACGGGGACGGGACAGATTGGAGAACTGTCTGAGAGCTTGAAAGACGACGTCTCCCCGACTGGAGAGCTCTCGGTGATGTCGCGTCGTTTGATTTAGGTTGGAGTTGGTTTGTCTGGGGTTTGGGGGTTGTTTTTGTTTGTGTGGGGTTTGTGGGTTGTTTTTGTTTGTGTGGGGTTTGTGGGTTGTTTTTGTTTGTGTGGTTTGTGGATTGTTTTTGTTTGTGTGAGGTTTTGTGGGTTGTTTTTGTTTGTGTGAGGTTTTGTGGGTTGTTTTTGTTTGTGTGGGGTTTGCGGGTTGTTTTTGTTTGTGTTATGTTTTGTGGGTTGTTTTTGTTTGTGTGAGGTTTTGTGGATTCTTTTTGTTTTTTGTGGATTCTTTTTGTTTGTGTGGGGTTTGTGGATTGTTTTTGTTTGTGTGGTTTGTTGGTTGTTTTTGTTTGTGTGGGGTTTGTGGGTTGTTTTTGTTTGCGTGGCGTTTGTGGGTTGTTTTTGTTTGCGTGGCGTTTGTGGGTTGTTTTTGTTTGCGTGGCGTTTGTGGGTTGTTTTTGTTTGCGTGGCGTTTGTGGGTTGTTTTTGTTTGTGTGGGATTTGTGGGTTGTTTTTGTTTGTGTGGTTTGTGGGTTGTTTTTGTTTGTGTGGTTTGTGGGTTGTTTTTGTTTGTGTGGTTTGTGGGTTGTTTTTGTTTGTGTGGGGTTTGTGGATTGTTTTTGTTTGTGTGGTTTGTGGGTTGTTTTTGTTTGTGTGGGGTTTGTGGATTGTTTTTGTTTGTGTGGTTTGTGGGTTGTTTTTTTTTTTTTTTTGTCTGGGGTTTGTGGGTTGTTTTGTTTGTGCAGGGTGTGTGTGTGTGTGTGTGTGTGTGTGTGTGTGTGTGTGTGTGTGTGTGTGTGTGTGTGTGTGTGTGTTGTTTGTTTGTTTGCTTTTGTTAAGATAACACCAAAGAAGACGGAATCGTGGACTTAGACTTTTCTGGTTATATTCAGAGCGTGAGAATGACAAGGATTTCGTGGAGCAATCAGTGGACATATTATTATATTATTATACTATTAATGGTGCAAATAGAAAAAAAATAAGAGAAAAAAAATGGCCTTCCTGACCTCTAACACTTAAAGAGAATCTTAATCTTGTTTGTTTTGACGTTGACACAGATTTGTGACGGCAGAAGACTGAATCAGAGTCTGCGTTGGTTTAACATTGTCTCTCTCTCTCTCTCTCTCTCTCTCTCTCTCTCTCTCTCCTCTCTCTCTCTCTCTCTCTCATATATATATATATATATATTATATATATATATATATATATTGTTTCGGGCTACGTCATTTGGCAAATTTTGTCAACTACCTTGCACCTATATAGATACCTGATAAAACCGCATTTCGTCTACTGTTCATCATCAGTATCGAAAGAAAAAAGGTGTTATCGCCCCCTGAATCAAACATGTGTATCAGTTCAAATCTTTTTACTGTGAGCATCTGACATGCTTCGAGTACAGATTCGAAAATACTAGAATTTTTTTTTTCTAACGAGATACAAGAAGGTCACGACAAAAACAAAAACAAACCCAAACCTGATCATTAACAATTTATTTCAGTTGTAACCCAAATAATCTATGACCTGTACAAGCATAACGTCCAGTGTTATTAGACTCCTTTGATATGTGGCAGACATACCACAAATACAAAATTCACCTCGCTGAAAAATTCTTAATTATAGGACTGCTGCTTTTATGAACGAAGAGCAAGGTTTTGACGTGCCAGAAAAAAAAAATGACAGTTTAACCGGAAAATATTCCTCCAGAGGGAATGAAACATTGATGTGAAATATTGAGCGCTGTCGTTGGACAGAAGAGCGGTGTAAATAAAGGGACACAATCAATGTGCAAACCGTGCGCGTGACGGTAGGTGATGGGGTATGAAGTAGTCGGAACACTCCCTTTCAATGTTTTGTCCCAGTTGGCCAATTGCAGGAGTTTTGCTTGGTAAGAAAATGCAAGAAAAGAAGAAAAGGACAGGAACAAGAAAACACACGCACACACACACACACACACACACACACACACACACACACACACACGAAGAAGAAGAAAGAAGAAGAAGAAGAAGAAGAACTGATGAAGCATATTGTCGTGGTTTGTTTTGTGATTTAAGAACTTAGAAGAACACAACCTTAGGTGAAGTTAGGAGGCGTGTTTTGCTGCCTTGGAGAAACAGTTAGCTTACACGCACATAACTCTAGTAGGAAGAAATTCTAACATTGTTGTCGTTTTATGATTCTTCAACAACAGAATGTCCTAGCAACCCCCCCCCCCCCCGCCCCTTCCCTCCCCCCCTCTCTCGCCACCTCCCTCCCCCCACTTTCAGACAAATGTTTCAGCCCTGAACTCTTCACACTCTACAGTGATCTGGCTGCATCCAGATCGCTCCCCCCCCCCCCCCCCCCCACAACCTTACATGCCCTTCTGGTGCCAGAATGTTTTTCTTGGTGCTGCCGGGATTCCAAGCAGAAACTTCCGGATAGGTAGGCGTCTCCTGGCGTTGCCTCCATTGGTATGCTTTTTGTGGTACTGCTTCATCTGGCACACATGTGGACAAGTGGCACACAGAACAAACACAAAACTCTTCCCTTAAAAAAAGTTCCAGACTCGCCACACGATGTGCTTGGCGACGGAGACACCACGGACGGTATCCGTTCAGAACTATGGATAGACAACTGTTTTACGCGTGAACAAAAGTTATCGCCCATGTGTAGTGTCGGCGACTGCTCTCTTTAATCTTGACCAAACAAGCGAAACACAGGTAGGCGTCTCAGTGGAAGTCGTTTGTCTCCGTACTCGCGCATAAGATTTTCTGGCATTTTCCTTTCAAATTCGTGAAAGAGACTCACAGAAACAGGACCAAACGACACGCAACGCTTCCTAAGTTTCCATGCTATTTAAGCGTCAGTTGGTCACATGACACGTAGGCTGATGTAGCACCCACTTACCCACCCTCCCACTCTCTTCCTCTATTCCGTCCTCCTTTCCACCCTGATGCCCCCCATCCCCACCCGCAAACTTTCCCTCTCCCTACCCATCCCCCTGCATTATGCTTCAATCCTACTAAACTTGTTTCATTTGATATACTTTAATTCCCCCGATCAACATACACTAAAGGCTAGATAAACGACCAGGATAAGTAAATATCTACCTATCTTACCACCCATCCCAACCTTCCCCTCTCTCTCTCTTGCACACACACACACACACACACACACACACACACACACACACACACAGAGGCACACACACACACAGAGGCCACACACAGAGGCACACACACACACACACACACACACACACACACACACACACACACACACATACACACACGCATGCACACTCACACACGCACACACGCACATACACACGCACACACACTCACACACACACACACACACACACACACACACACACACACACACACACACACACACACACACAATCATACGTGTTTTTTTTTTCGTTTTTTTTTTGTCTAATAACACTTATAGTGAATAGACGTTAAGCTAAAGAACTCACACTCACTTACATACCGCTCCTAATTCGGTAAGGTTAAGATTTCATTAAAAAAAATGAAGCGAGAATACATTTGGATAATACAAATCCATTACATAAAAGAAAAATATCACAGTGTTCATTTCTGTCACAGTAGCATACAGTGTTGAACTAAAGCATGCTGGGTAAAATGGACTTGCCTGGTAATCCTCCTCCCCCTCGCTCCCCTTCGTGAGAGTTCCTGAGTGCATTTTTTTCTTTAGTTATATCGTTTTCAAACTTTGAGGCGCGTATATGTAATCTTTGTACTTGTTTGCAATGTAGATTCTAATCTATATATCTCTCCGTGAAACACTGGATCAGGTTTTTGTTTTATGATGTGTCACTTCTTTTTCTTTTTAAAGCCACTCCAGTATCATTCATTTAGAAACTAATTATGTCGAATAATTGTGTATTCAACACTGCAACCTTTACTTTTAGGAGTCATCGTGGAATTTGAAGTGTACGATTTTGCTGTGTCCATCGCTGTGACGTGGTTTTCAGAGTCGTCTGAGACCTGAACAACATGAAGAATCCCTCCGAAAACGCGTGACATTGGTGAAAAGAATATAGAAACAAACAAACGAACAAAGGAACAAAACAAACAGCCTCATCTTCATAAAACCATCAACATCTCAGTCCTTTGTGACTATTGCTGTGAGCAGACATGCTACTCAATGGAGACTGTAGCATCCTTGGGATAGGATGGGGCAGTCAGACCGAGCCATTGCGTACCACCGTCCGTCTTATATCTAAGAGACTGTTGCATCCTTGCCATGGAATGGGTGGACAGGTCAGGTCATCAGGTACCGTCGTTTGTTTCATTTTAAACAGACTGCAGCATCTTTGGGATGAGATATGGCAGACAGATCTGTCATCACGTGCCAGTGTCTCTCTTCTCTTTAAGAGACTGTAGCACCCTTGGGATGTGATGGGGTAGACAGATCTGACGTCATGTGCCGTTATCTCTTCTATCTTTAAGAGACTGTAGCACCCTTGGGATGTGATGGTGTAGACAGATCTGTCGCAACGTGTCATTATCTCTTCTATCTTTAAGAGACTGCAGCATCCTTGGGATGTGATGGGGTAGACAGATCTGACGTCATGTGCCATTTTCTCTCTTATCGTTAAGAGACTGTAACATGCTTTTAATGGGATGGGGCAGACAGATGCCATCCTGTACTACTGTCCGTCTTATCTTTAAGAGACTGCAACGTCCTCGTGATGAGATGAGGCAGACAGATGTCATCATGTACTATTGTCCGTCTTATCTTTAAGAGACTGCCCTGGCAAAATTGATGTAGATTGAAGATAGCCGCCTGGTATTTCTTACCAAGCTACAAAAATTGTCACTTAGGGCCTACTGTTATCGTGTGCCATCGTGTACCGGTGGAAGTGGAGGACACGTATAAACATCGCATGCATCTTATGTGAGAAACTGGAGGAATAAATGAGATAAATGAAAATGAGTGACTGATATTTGAATGGTACGGGAAACGACTGAATGAGCGCCAGTAAGTGCTCTTCGGCCGGCTCTACCTGGGTAGGCAGCCCGTTGAGTGAGTGAGGTAGTGTGTTTATTGTAAAGCGCTTAGAGCTTGGTCTGTGACCGAGGATAGGCGCTATATAAATACCCAATATAATGATAATAATAATAATAGACTGCAACGTCCTCATGATGAGATGAGGCAGACAGATGTCATCATGTACTATTGTCCGTCTTATCTTTAAGAGGCTGCAACGTCCTCGTGATGGGGATGAGGCAGACAGATGTCATCATGTACTATTGTCTGTCTTATCTTTAAGAGACTGCAACGTCCTCGTGATGGGATGAGGCAGACAGGTCAGGTCATCACTACGATTGTCTGTCTTATCTTTGAGAGACTGCAACGTCCTCGTGATGGGATGAGGCAGACAGGTCAGGTCATCACTACGATTGTCCGTCTTATCTTTAAGAGACTGCAACGTCCTCGTGATGGGGATGAGGCAGACAGGTCAGGTCATCACTACGATTGTCTGTCTTATCTTTGAGAGACTGCAACGTCCTCGTGATGGGATGAGGCAGACAGGTCAGGTCATCACTACGATTGTCTGTCTTATCTTTAAGAGACTGCAACGTCCTCGTGATGGGATGAGGCAGACAGGTCAGGTCATCACTACGATTGTCTGTTTTATTTTTAAAGGCTGCAGAATGTTTTGGAACAGGATGGAGTGGGAAGGTCGGGTCGTCTCACACCATTGTCTTCATTGTGTTTATACGGCTGTGGCATCGTAGTGATGACATGAGGCACGCAGATCGGATCATCAGGTTCCATTGTCTGTCTTATCTTTCATCAACAGACTGTAGCACCATTACGATGGGGTGGGGCAGGCAGATGTTAGGATAAACCACTGTCTGTATTGAATAACTCGTTAGACATTGCACGCACCATGCATGCAAAATGGAAAGAATGAAGAGGAAAATGCCAAGTGATTGATGGTATTGACTGAATGACACGGTCAATGATTGAATGTAGCGCCAGCAGGAAGAATGAAGAGGAAATTGCCAAGTGATTGATGATATTGACTGAATGACACGGTCAACGATTGAATGTAGCGCCAGACTGAATGACACGGTAAATGATTAAATGTAGCGCCAGCAGGCAGCCCTGACGTCTGCTGTACCCAGGTAGGCAGCCCGTTATGTCAACGTCAGTGTGGATTGTAAAGCATTGACAGCTTGGTTTCTGAACAAGGACAGGCGCTACATAAGCATTCTTAACAACAACAACAACAACAATAATAATAATAATAATAATAATAGTAATGATAATAACAATAATGATAATATAATGATAACTACAAAAAGAACAACAACCACTAGAAGAAGAACAACAATAGTAATAATGATGACGATGATGATGATGATGATAATAATAATAATAATAGTAGTAGTGGTAATGATAACAATATCAACAATAATAATGATAATAATAATGATAAAAGTACTAATGATGACGATAATAATAATAGTCATAACAATAATAATGATAATGATTATGATGATGATAATGATAATAATAACAATGATAATAATAATGATGATAATGGTAATAGTAATAATGATAATAATTATGATAATAATAATAATAACAATAATAATAATAATAATAATAATAGGCGAGCAGTCACACAAGACCCTTTCAGTGCTATCAGTTCAGGTTTTTTTTTTTTCTAGCGAATCCGATGGCATAGTGACCTTTGAAGGCTGTCGCATTTTAAGAACTGTTTACACACGTTACTTTTTTTTAAACCAACATTACTTACACCAGTGAATCATGACATTTAAAAAAATGAACCTAGGAATGCATACGTTTGAACTGCACGTGTAGAAGACATGTGAGTGCTTTCCGTCCTTTGCAAACAAGCCAACCAACCTAGTCCAGCGCAAGATTTCCTTTCTAACACTCCCCATGCGTTTCAGCCGCAATTTTTTTGTGCTTTGTGCTCAGATATGAAATCCTCCCCCTTCGTGGACACGCCCAAAGTCACACAGAAGATCCAATCTGTACGGTGGAAAGAGAAGACGTCATCCTGGCCTGACCAGTTTCATCAGACCATTACCGTGTCAAGACAGGGTTGTTTTTCCCCCCACACATGAACCCATGCCTCCAGCCATTCCTGGCTTCTTCTGCGGAAACCCATAGCCACTCAAAAGGGCCGTAAGTCAGGAAGACGGAGACACGGAAAGACGACACCAGGCGGCCGGTGATGACGCGCAACACGCGACGTCACTGTCAGCCACGTCATAAAGGGGAGGAAGTTGGGTGGGACATCAACAAGGATTGCGTGGCGTGACCGCCTGTATCCAGGGAACGCGTCAAGTGCTCCATCAACGGCTGCTTTATCGTCAACAGCGCGTGCCTTTGCGTGTCTGTGTTTGGTTTAAAGTGGACGGTGAGGACAAGGGCAGCAGGGGTGAAGGGTGGGGCAGTGGAGGGTGGCATGGAGGGGGGGGGGAGGGAGACGGAATTCGATTGATGCGGTTTATAACCTAGTCGATCTCGGAGGTCATGTCAGGACTTAAAGATGATAACCATGTTGGGGATGGGGAGACGGGAGGGGAGGGGAGGGGTGGTGGGGAGAGGGGAAGGGGGAGAGGGAAGGAGTCAGGCGAAGAAATAGCAATCAACGGAAAAAAACCACAGCCAAGCGGAAGTGTTTTAGGGGCCAGCTTGGCTTAGTGGTCGAGCACCGAGTTAGCATGCAGTAAGATGGTAGGAGTTTGAATCCCACTGGCGAACAACTAAAACAACAACAACAACGACAACAACAGCAGCAGCAGGCAAAAAAGAACAGGCCATTTTTATGACAATCTTCAGTGCTGTAGTTTTCGTGTTGTAATTTCTTTGTTACATTTGCCCCCCCCCCCCCCCCACATGTTAGATTTGCCCACCTACCACTACTTCTCTGGGATACCTAACCCTGTCTGCCTTATCACCCTGGGTGAATGGGGACGTTAAACATGAACGTCATCTACTCTACGAATCCTGATCTGTCTTCTATTGAATACACCCGTCTCATACGTGTTCATCTGTCTGTACATACAGAGACACACTTTTGATTAGCTTTCTGGAAGACTGCACAGTGGTACCAGAAGATGGCGTGTCGCAGATCACACTAACGATTTCCTTCCCTTTGATCTTTGGAGTTCGAAACATCTGCCATCATCATCATCATCATCATCATCATCATCATCATCATCATCATCATCATCTCTCTCTCTCTCTCTCTCTCTCTCTGTCTCTCTCTCTTCCCCCCCCCCCCTATTTTTAGTAAATCAAATGATTCGAATGTCAATAGTTTCATTGTAAAAGACATTGCTTCTCTCTCTGTCACTCTGCCTCTGCCTCTGTCTGTCTCTCTCTTTCTCTCTCTATGTCCCCGTCTCACTGTCTCTGTCTCTGTCTGTCTGTCTGTCTGTCTGTCTGTCTGTCTGTCTGTCTCTCTCACATGCACACACAGACACACAGAGACACAAGAGTCACAGAGACACAGAGAGACACACTGTCCAGGACGGGGGAAATCGTGATGGTATTGCTTAAGTGCACTAAGTTGATGTATTATTGGTCAGGCTTAACACACCAAGGTTGTCTTTGCACTCATACACGCATATGCACATTCATGCGCCCACCAAACATTCACCTCTCTCTGGGAATGGGATGTCAGCATTCGTTTCTCTCCTAACACGACTGAACACAAGAAATACAATTTCTATGCTACTTATAATCAAACATGAAAAATCCAGTTACACCAAATGAACAAATCAACACATAAAAGATCAATACTTCCTAATCCCGGGTTATAATAAAAATGACTTCCTACCTGGCCAGGTTTTCACACACACAACCACGCTTTCACACCACACCACAGTTCTTGAAAAGTCTCTTCACGTCTTCTTCAGCACTGCTTGATGGTGATGCCCTTGGTTGACTGGCTCCAGGTTTCAGGACTGGGTCTTCGTGGTCGTCTCTGGGATCTCGACGTAGAACTCTTCTTCTTCGTCTCCTTCACCCACCTCTGGGTTCAAATTCAGTTTGTCTGTCTTCACCCACCTCTGGGCTTCAAACTTAGTTTTCTTCTCTTCCAGCTTGTCTTTCCCTAAGACTTTGCTGTCTCTGCTATCTCCCAGACCACGTTTCTCTCGACCCGTTCTCTGTCCTGCCCACCCTTCTCTCTTCTCTCTCTCTCTCCTCTGCCTTCTCTCTCTCTTGTGGTGTTCTTCTCTTTTTCACGTTGTTCTCCCTCAGTTTATATAGGGATGGAAACAAAGGATTCCCCTTCGGGCCATGCCTTTGTCCATGCTGCTTCTCAAACCCCTAGTTCACAAGTACCCTGAATTCCCCATTCGCTTCGTTCTTCCACACATCAGCATTTACACACATCCCTACCTAATTGATTAGCAAACAAACACTTGGCACCAGATGGACATCGAAAATTCCCGCCGACTTCGGAGGCCACTTTAACACAGTAATTATCTTAAAGAGGGCTACGATAACAACATCCACGCGCGTTCAACCAGCCTGACAATAGAACCAACCCAGTGACCCACGGCAATACCATCCGAACGAGTCCAAGACTCCTGCTCTTCACTGACTGTTTACAAAAGAACCTCAGCTGACTGAGTATTTAGCGCTCACTTGGTGCACCGAGGTCATAGTGGTTACTTTCCTCTCCCCTTTCGCTGTCGGGCAGGTCCGAACTCCTTACTACCTTAGGTGCCATCTGTCACCTGACCGCTTCGTCCTCCTTGACACAGTTCGACCGTGTGCGATGGGTAAGGCACACTTGTTAATGGTTCTATTACCTATTTGTATACTACGTACAACGTCCCTTTTGCCTCTAAGCGTTTAATGCCTTTTGTGAGAGGTTTCACGCACTTGACAAATTCCCCCACTTCAAGACAATGCCCTGCATTGGCTAAAACACATTCAAGGAGCTGAAACTCTCACAATTCTCTCATTTAAACCAACTCTTTCTAGGCCTCTAATAAGCCTACTTACACCAGAGAACGCATGCAAGATTTATCTTGCAACAAAATTACAGAAAAATCGATACCATACACACTAACCAAGCAAATATCAACACAATCTGACATCTCCACCGGCTCTAAGTCGTGTGGCCATATATAGATAAACATTATGTTTCTACGGAAATTCTCTCCCTTTCTCTTCATACACGTGGCCCGCAACCAGCCACATCACGCATACACGACACTGCGAAAGACAAACGCAACCCATACCTGTCTTTTCGCCCGACCATTTTAATTTAGCCTACGGCCCCGTCACTCTCTGCACTTGCTCTCGCTTTAGCAGCTGCACTCTCTGCATCTGCTCTCGCTTTAGCAGCTGCACTCTCTGCATCTGCTCTCGCTTTGGCCGCTGCACTCTCTGCCTCTGCTCTTGCTTTGGCAGCTAAACACTCTGCACCTGCTGCATCTGCTTTAGCCTTCGACGCAGCAGCTTCAAGTCTAAGTCTCTCGGCCTCAGCATCTGCTTTAGCCTTTGACGCAGCAGTTTCTGCCTCTAGATTTCTTTTGACAGCTGCTAGCTGTTCCTTTTCAAACTTCCTTCTTTCAGCCCTTTCATCTCTCTCAGTCTTTTGCTGAGTTTCTACAAACTTACGCAGTTCATCTCCTGTATATTCTAG
>CM065719.1:86277888-86290388 GCA_033310375.1 Conus canariensis
ATGAATTTCTCAATGACAAAACATTAGTCTGGTTAGATGCAACAATGCATACAAAGTGTAAGTTTTGCGAGTATGCCCACTACAACCAAGATCCAGTGAGTAGAACAACATTCTTCAGAGAACTGGAAGAGTAAGGGGATGGTGGTGGAGTGCAGAGGATGGGTGGAGTGGGTGGAGGGGAGGGGAGATAATCAGTCACTGCAACAAACAGCTGGAAACATGCAACTGCTTTCGCAATACAGCTGACCCAGTGAGATTTTTTAACGCATTTTAGAGGAATTTATTATGTGTTCATGATAGCTTTGAAAATTTGTCAGTCATGAGAATTCAATGAATTCGCGTAGAGTTTGAAAAGTTGAGGACTATGTGAGCCTGGCAGATGTATTGAGTTTTCCCAAGTCCTCATCATTTGCCCTTCCCGCTAATCCTTCGTTTCCCCTGTCACTCAGTCAATACTGATCACTCAGTTTTGTCCTTCATTCTTTAGATTGTTCACGCAGGGTGCATGCTATTTGTAACTGGTCATCAATACTAACCATAAGACTGGTCATTTATTCGGAAAGTTGGTGATGAGATTATACGAATATGTACATGCAATGTGTTATGCATGTCTTCATACATGGAACCTTGGGTTACAGTTTCATGCAGAAAATGGAATCACAACCAATGTTAATTCTGTGAGGAAATTCCTCAGTTCAGAAACTGCCCAGCAGAAATTCGAACCCACCACTCCAGGATCACCAGGAAGTCTAATGCTCCACCCACTGAGCTGTTCTGGTCCCTCTTTACGCAAAGATCAAGCAAAAACTACTGAGCCAATTGTAATGAAACCAGGTGGAAAGAAAAATATTGCCTAAAGACGATCCCACTAAATTCTGGTGTAGATCCATGGTGCTGATCTGCAGTGCTGATCCATGGTTCTGATACATGGTGCAGATCCTTGGTGCAGATTCGGGATTGCACATCTATGGTGCAGATCCTTGGTGCAGATTCGGGATGCACATCTATGGTGCAGATCCTGGTACAGATTCGGGATGCACATCTATGATGCAGATCCTTGGTACAGATTCGGTATGCACATCTTGGTGCAGATCCTTGGTACAGATTTGGGATGCACATCTATGGTACAGATCCTTGGTACAGTTGGGATGCACATCTATGGTACAGATCCTTGGTACAGATTAGGGATGCACATCTATGGTACAGATCCTTGGTACAGATTAGTGATGCACATCTATGGTACAGATCCTTGGTACAGATTAGTGATGCACATCTATGGTACAGATCCTTGGTACAGATTAGGATGCACATCTATGGTACAGATGGGCACATCTATGATGCAGATTAGGGATGCACATCTATGGTGCAGATTAGGGATGCACATCTATGATGCAGATCCTTGGTACAGATTAGGGATGCACATCTATGGTACAGATCCTTGGTACAGATTAGGGATGCACATCTATGGTGCAGATCCTTGGTACAGATTCGGGATGCACATCTATGGTACAGATCCTTGGTACAGATTAGGGATGCACATCTATGGTACTGATCCTTAGTGCAGATTAGGGATGCACATCTATGATGCAGATCCTTGGTACAGATTCAGGATGCGCATCTATGGTGCAGATCCTTGGTTCAGATTGAGGATGCGCATCTATGGTGCAGATCCAGGGTGCAGACTAGTGGTGCAGATCGTTGTGCAGATGCATGGCGCAGATTCAAACCCAAGGGTGGGATCAGGACATGTTCAGCAAGATCACACACACAAAAAGATGGTTGTGGCTACAGTAAATCTAAAAAAAATAGGGTCAGCAAGTTGACTGGAACTTTTTTTGTGATGGCTGACACATATGTGGCTGACACCCCGTACACTCCAAAATGTACACTGTTTGCTGTTGTGTTTGGGTCCTTGTGTCAGATCAGGGCTCCCACTGGCAAAAAGCACAAATCTCCACCTCCTTCCTGCCTCTTCCTTTCTCTCCCTTCCCCCATTTCCCTCCCATCCTCTTCCCCCTCCTTTCAAGCAAAAGATATCTGAAATTTGCATTCAAACTCACCTGTTATCGTCACACATGTGTACTCTGCTCAGTCAGTGTCTGCCTTTCTTCTTCTCAGAAACACACAGAGATATACACTGACATGAAGAGAGAAAGAGGCACCCATACAAATGTGTGCGTGCATGTGCAGATCCAAATATTATGTACACAGGCATGTAGACACTGTGCTCTCTCTCTCTCTCTCTCTCTCTCTCTCTCTCTCTCTCTCTCTCTCTCTCTCAGCCCCCCTAATGGGTGTATTGACGAACATCTTACGCGGTCCACTGGGCGTACGTCATGCCTCCTTCCACCCACTTCAGACAGAAATTCATCTCCATCGATCATTCACGTCATATTGCCCACTCCCCACAAAATGGCCCCCAGCCGTTAACCCAGCGACACCTCGTCGATAGACTGCACCGATCTTGTGTTTGTTCTCTCTCTCTGTCTCTCTCTCTCTCTGTCTCTGTCTGTCTGTCTGTCTGTCTGTCTGTCTGTCTGTCTCTGTCTCTCTCTCTCTCTCTCTCTCTCTCTCTCTCTCTCTTTCACCACATGCTACAAGCATGGTCATATTCTATCCTTAGAAACATCCAAGAGTTAAACTTATCTCTTCATCTCAACATGGCCTTGCAGCAAAGTATGTGTTCAAATTCGGTCATCGATCCATCTGGTTTTCAATGTGTGAATTACTTGGCACTCTGCAAAGTTCAATTTGCATGTCTCCTTTAGGCTGGTTTTCTTTCTCTGTTTATTTCTTCTTCTTCTGTGAGGTTTACCATTGGCGAGATTTTGGTGCATATAACCTTTTTCCAGCCTACCCTTAGGGGAGCCACATTCCAAATTCAGAGATGTTTAAAATTCATTTGCTAGATTTTCAGAACCATGATGGAGCTATGGGGAAGTAGTCTATTCACCTGATACCCCCTCCCCTCTCTCTCTCCAACCACATGCTACACACACACACACACACACACACACACACACACACACACACACACACACACACACACACTCACTTACTCTTTGGTGGTGTTAGAGTAATGGATAAGTAAACGACATTCTCATGTTTGAAGAAACATGCAGATTTTATGCATGTTTGCTGACGTTTTTCGGCAGCGATTAAAAAAAATGTAGACAGTGCAAAGTATCAAATCTTTGTTGCTAAGAAACAGAATTTAACGAGGCAGAAGAGAAAATGATGTGGGTAATACACCATCACCCCCCCCCCCCCCCCCAAGGCTACATCAATCTACAAATGTGGTCACAGTTTTGTTGTGAAAAGCGTCCAAGTATCGAACCATTTTTTTTCATTGAAACTTTGCTAGCCTAAAGCCCTAATGCAAACCATGTGTCAAAATGTGTTAATAGATTTCCCCACTTTTCGAAGCTGTGTAAATCGTTTTGCACTCATCCAAGTTCTTTTACACTCATCAAAACTGGACTGTTGGTTTTATTATCATTTTCAAAGAAGCCTTGATGCGCTCCAGAGGTTAAGTTTGTATATCTGTCACCACTGGAACGACAAGGATTTGTGAAATGTTCCTGCAAGAGACTGGCAGCGCACTACGGTTGACATTTAACCGTTTCGCAAATCACGATGTTTACAAAATGTGCGTGTGTGTCCATATTTATTTTCTTTCTGTAGACCATTGCCTTTTCACTCACTCTAACGAAATCTGATTCGTGGTTTGAATAAAGACCAAATATCTTGTTTTATCATGGATTTCATGATCTACACTTCAAACTTGGTAAAGTTGACGTTTTGCGGAGGTCAGACATTTCTTGTCTCGCTCAACACTGGCGATGTCAGTGTGAAGTAGGAAGATTCCTCCATACACTGCATTGTTCACAGTCTGAATGTGAGACCATCAAAATGATTCTAATGTATAATACTGTTCCCCTTCGATCTGAATAGGTTTCATCTGCACAGCAGGTTTCTCTGTAAACAATCCCAATGACTTTTTCCGGGAATCGTATCGCCATTTTACAACCCGGCCCATTTTTCTGAATCACATTTTTGAACAACATGAATCTATGTAATCACCCTGACTGCTTTGTCCTTGTAGTTGTGTATGCATGTGTGTGTGTGTGTGTGTGTGTGTGTGTGTGTGTGTGTGTGTGTGTATGTTAGAGAGAGAGAGAGTAGGTGTAGTGTGTGTGTGTGTGTGTGTGGTGTTGGGGGGTAGTGTGAGGAGAGAGGTTGTGTGTGTGTGTGTGTGTGTGTGTGTGTGTTGTGTGTGTGTGTGTGTGTGTTTGTGTGTCCATGATAAGCATCAACATTGACATTTCCTCAGCACTTACAGCTACCGCAACCAAACTCAGAAGCATGATTAATCGTGACAGGACGTTTCCGGCCATTTTCGGCATGAAGGTGTCACCACATGGTAAACCTCATCAATCCGTGATTTATTTTCAGCAATATTTTCAATGTCAAAGAATTGTCATTTCCATCAGTGCCTCATACACTGTTGAAATACGTGAAAAGATGTCAATTTCACCACGCTGCATTGTGTTAGGATCAGACCAGTCAATGTGATTTTTGTCAAGTAGATGAGTTATAAATCAATATAAGACTAACTGCAGAACAAAAGTGGATCTCATACACATAGATTTTGCTGAATACAGCCATGTAACACCATGTAAACTCATCACTCATGCTGACTCTGGCAAGTAAAGCTGCATTTGAACAGAAAATATGTTTGACCGTTATATCAATTGAAGCATAAATGTGTAGTCTGTGTAATGTTTCAAAAGTTATTTGGGTTGAAAACTTCAGAAGAAGAAAGAGAGCCAGACGTATTTGTTAAGCGTAGATGTCTACCTTCCACCAGCTTCCCTTTAAAGCGTGAGCTGTGGTCAGGTACCTGACACTCAGTTGTTGCAGCCTGTGCAGACAACGACAGACCCTGGTAACAGTGAGGGGATGAAATAGTTAGCGTGCTCCATTATGTTGATGAGATACCTTCTCCCCTCTTCCCTTATACCTTCTCCCCTCTTCCCTTATACCTTCTCCCCTCTTCCCTTATACCTTCCTCTCCCTCTTCCCTCACCTTCATTCATTCTGAACTAGGCTATCCTCACCCTGGAAGGATGGAAGATGGGGAGGGAGGGGGTATTTAGGAAAACTAACCAGTTGTGGTAATACATGGATGAAAAGCAGTGCACATGATCAGAATCAGGGAAAGGATAGCTCTACTCAAAACAAACACAGAAACAGAATCAAGAGAACTTGCCACTCTCGGATCCTAACTCTACTGGCATTGTCTAATGATGAAGAGTTTTCGTTGGCTGGATGACACGGACTTTTTCGATGGGGTGGCGAGGGGTCTGGAGGTCATTTGTGTGTTGGCGTTTACCTTTTGCTGGGGAAACGTTGTGGGGGCGCCGACCCCAGGGACCCCGGAGACCAGACTGAGACAGCCGCAGTAAGTTCCAAGGGTTCGATTGTCTGAAGGAGTCCAGAACAAGTGCACGTCCACCAGACACATCACGGTGGGCCTGCTGGTAGACCAGACAGGTTCAAGGTCTGGCAGATCAGATGGATCCAAATTCTGGTGGACTGGCTATGGAATACCCACTGAGGTCTTCCAGAGATTGACATTATACCAGGTGTTGAGGTAGCTTTGGGCACGTGTCAGATATCAAAGAGTGGAATTTCATTTGACTCTGGAAGTATATGGCTGGGGATTGTGAGCATGACATGTCTTTCAGTTTCACTGTGGCTTGCCTGGTAATCTCCCTCCCCCTCGCTCCCCTTCGTGAGAGTTCCTGAGTGCATTTTTTTCTTTAGTTATATCGTTTTGAAACTTTGAGGCGCGTATATGTAATCTTTGTACTTGTTTGCAATGTAGATTCTAATCTATATATCTCTCCGTGAAACACTGGATCAGGTTTTTGTTTTATGATGTGTCACTTCTTTTTCTTTTTAAAGCCACTCCAGTATCATTCATTTAGAAACTAATATATCGAATAATTGTGTATTCAACACTGCAACCTTTACTTTTAGGAGTCATCGTGGAATTTCAAGTCTACGATTTTGCTGTGTCCATCGCTGTGACGTGGTTTTCAGAGTCGTCTGAGACCTGAACAACACGAAGAATCCCTCTGAAAACGCGTGACATTGGTGAAAAGAATGAAGAAACAAACAAACGAACAAAGGAACAAAACAAACAGCCTCACTTCATAAAACCATCAACATCTCAGTCCTTTGACTATTGCTGTGAGCAGACATGCTACTCAATAGGAGACTGTAGCATCCTTGGGATAGGATGGGGCAGTCAGACTGAGTCATTGCGTACCACCGTCCGTCTTATATCTAAGAGACTGTTGCATCCTTGCCATGGAATGGGTGGACAGGTCAGGTCATCAGGTACCGTCGTTTGTTTCATTTTAAACAGACTGCAGCATCTTTGGGATGAGATATGGCAGACAGATCTGTCATCACGTGCCAGTGTCTCTCTTCTCTTTAAGAGACTGTAGCACCCTTGGGATGTGATGGGGTAGACAGATCTGACGCCATGTGTCATTATCTCTTCTATCTTTAACTGACTGTAGCATCCTTGGGATGTGATGGGGTAGACAGATTTGACGTCATGTGCCATTATCTCTTCTATCTTTAACAGACTGTAGCATCCTTGGGATGTGATGGGGTAGACAGATCTGTCATCACGTGCCACTGTCTCTTCTATCTTTAAGAGACTGTAGCATCCCTGGGATGTGATCGGGTAGACAGATCTGACGTCATGTGCCATTTCTCTCTTGTCGTTAAGAGACTGTAACATGCTTTTGATGGGATGGGGCAGACAGATGTCATCCTGTACTACTGTCCGTCTTATCTTTAAGAGACTGTAGCAGTCTAGTGATGGGATGAGGCAGACAGATGTCATCATGTACTGCTGTCCGTCTGATCTTTAAGAGACTGTAGCAATCTAGTGATGGGATGAGGCAGACAAATGTCATCCTGTACTGCTGTCCGTCTGATCTTTAAGACTGTAACGTCCTCGTGATGGGATGAGGCAGACAGATGTCATCATGTACTAATGTCCATCTTATTTTTAAGAGACTGTAGCAGTCTAGTGATGGGATGAGGCAGACAGATGTCATCATGTGCTATTGTCCGTCTTATCTTTAAGAGACTGCAACGTCCTCGTAATAGGATGAGGCAGAAGGTCGGGTCATCACTACGATTGTGTGTCTTACTTTTAAGAGGCTGCAGAATGTTTGGAACAGGATGGAGCTGACAGGTCGGGTCGTCTCAAACCATTGTCTTCATTGAATGTTTGGAATAGGATGGAGTTGACAGGTCGGGTCGTCTCAAACCATTGTCTTAATTGTTTGTATACGGCTGTGGCATCCTAGTGATGACATGAGGCACGCAGATCGGATCATCAGGTGCCATTGTCTGTCTTATCTTTCATCAACAGACTGTAGCACCATAACGATTGGATGGGGCAGGCAGATGTCATGATAAACCACTGTCTGTATTGAATGACACTTTAGACATTGCACGCACCATGCATGCAAAATGGAAAGAATGAAGAGGAAAATGCCACGTGATTGATGATATTGACTGAATGACACGGTCAACGATTGAATGTAGCGCCAGACTGAAAGATACGGTCAACGATTGAATGTAGCGCCAGCAGGCAGCCCTGACGTCTGCTGTACCCAGGTAGGCAGCCCGTTATGTCAACGTCAGTGTGGATCGTAAAGCGTTGACAGCTTGGTTTCTGAACAAGGACAGGCGCTACTAAGCATTCTTACAACAACAACAACAACAACAATAATAATAATAATAAGATAATAATAACAATAATGATAATATAATGATAACTACAAAAAGAACAACAACCACTAGAAGAAGAACAACAATAGTAATAATGATGACGATGATGATGATGATGATGATGATGATGATGATAATAATGATAGTAGTGGTGGTAATGATAACAATATCAACAATAATAATGATAATAATAATGATAAAAGTACTAATGATGACGATAATAATAATAGTCATAACAATAATAATGATAGTAATAATGATTATGATGATAATAATGATAATAATAACAATGATAATAATAATGATGATAATGGTAATAGTAATAATGATAATATATATAATAATAATAATAATAATAATAATAATAATAATATAATAATAATAATAACAATAATAATAATAATAATAATAATAATAGGCGAGCAGTCACACAAGACCCTTTCAGTGCTATCAGTTCAGGTTTTTTTTTTCTAGCGAATCCGATGGCATAGTGACCTTTGAAGGCTGTCGCATTTTAAGAACTGATTACCCACATGTTACTTTTTTAAAAACCAACATTACTTACACCAGTGAGTCATGACATTAAAAAAATGAACCTAGGAATGCATACGTTTGAACTGCACGTGTAGAAGACATGTGAGTGCTTTCCGTCCTTTGAAAACAAGCCAACCAACCTAGTCCAGTGCAAGATTTCCTTTCTAACACTCCACATGCGTTTCAGCCGCAATTTTTGTGTGCTTTGTGCTCAGATATGAAATCCTCCCCCTTCGTGGACACGCCCAAAGTCACACAGAGGATCAAATCTGTACGGTGGAAAGAGAAGACGTCATCCTGGCCTGACCAGCTTCCAGTCAGACCAATTACCGTGTCAAGACGGGGTTGTTTTTCCCCCCACACATGAACCCGTGCCTCCAGAAAAGTGCCCCTGTCTGCCCATTCCTGGCTTCTTCTGCTGAAACCCATAGCCACTCAAAAGGGCCGTAAGTCAGGAAGACGGAGACACGGAAAGACGACACCTGGCGGCCGGTGATGACGCGCAACACGCGACGTCACTGTCAGCCACGTCATAAAGGGGAGGAAGTCGGGTGGGACATCAACAAGGATTGCGTGGCGTGACCGCCTGTATCCAGGGAACGCGTCAAGTGCTCCATCAATGGCTGCTTTATTGTCAACAGCGCGTGCCTTTGCGTGTCTGTGTTTGGTTTAAAGTGGACGGTGAGGACAAGGGCAGCAGGGGTGAAGGGAGGGGCAGTGGAGGGTGGCATGGAGGGAGGGGGGGGGGGAGACGGAATTCGATTGATGCGGTTTATAACCTAGTCGATCTCGGAGGTCATGTCAGGACTTAAAGATGATAACCATGTTGGGGATGGGGAGACGGGAGGGGAGGGGAGGGGTGGTGGGGAGAGGGGGAAGGGGGAGGGGGAAAGGAGTCAGGCGAAGAAATAGCAATCAATAGAGGAAAAACAAGCCAAGCAGAAGTCTTTTAGGGGCCAGCTTGGCTTAGTGGTCAAGCACCGAGTTAGCAGTCAGATGGTACGAGTTTGAATCCCACTGGCGAACAACTAAAACAACAACAACAACAACAACAGCAGCAGCAGGGAAAAAAGAACAGGCCATTTTTATGACAATCTTCAGTGCTGTAGTTTTCGTGTTGTAATTTCTTTGTTACATTTGCCCCCCCCCCCCCCCCCACCCCCACATGTTAGATTTGCCCACCTACCACCACTTCTCTGGGATACCTACCCTGTCTGCCTTATCACCCTGGGTGAATGGGGACGTTAAACATGAACGTCATCTACTCTACGAATCCTGATCTGTCTTCTATTGAATAAACCCGTGTCTTACGTGTTTATCTGTCTCTACAGACAGACACAGACTTTTGATTAGCTTTCTGGAAGACTGCACAGTGGTGCCAGCAGAACGCGTGTCGCCAACCACACCGACAACTTCGTTCCTTTTGATCTTTTAGGGGTTCGAAGAATCTGCCCCATCATCATCATCATCATCATCATCATCATCATCATCATCATCATCATCTCTCTCTCTCTCTCTCTCTCTCTCTCTCTCTCTCTCTCTCTCTCCCCTACTTTTAGTAAATCAAATGATTCGAATGTAAAGAGATCCATCGTAAACTATCATTACTTCTCTCTCTTTTGTCTCTCTGTCTCTGTCTCTTTCTGTCTCTCTCGTTCTCTCTCCGTGTCTCTGTCTCGCTGTTTCTGACTATCTCTCACATGCACACACGCACAGACACACGGACAGATACACAGACAGGCAGACAGACGGACAGACACACACACGGCGCGCCGCGCACGTGTGTGTGTGTGTGTGTGTGTGTGTGTGTGTGTGCGTGCGTGCGTGCGTGCGTGCGTGCATGCGTGGTGCGTGGTGTGTGTGTGTGTGTGTGTGTGTGTGTGTGTGTGTGTGTGTGTGTGGGGTGTTCGTATGTATTCGTGTTCCAAAGCTTTTTGATATATCAATTATGCATTGGAAATATTTTTTATTCAAATTGTGACATCGTCTGCTACTCCTGGCCCTTCAACTACAATCTAATTCTGTTGTCACTGCTGCCATTGCTGTTACCATCTCTGTTGCTGCTATTAATACGAGTACTATCATAACCAATACGAGCATTGTGACCGCTTCAATTAATACCATTACATTTCAGGTGCAACTAGTCTTAAGACTTTGTTTGTCTTTGTACCTCAGTTTGTTGTTTGTTTGTTTGTTTGTTTGTTTTTACAAAGAGCTGTCTGTCAGTATGACAACTGTATCTTGAACAACTCGCATTTCCACCCCTGCCACTGACTTGTCAATGGTTGGTCAATGTCCACGTCTGACTGCCGAAGAGGCAGGCAACAGACATGTATTCACGAGAGAGGAGAGAGAGAGAGAGAGAGAGAGAGAGAGAGAGAGAGAGAGAGAGAGAGAGAGGACAGAGACAGAGACAGAGACAGACAGACAGAGAGAGACAGACAGAAGAAAGTAAACAAAAACATGTATGCCTTCACTATTCTCGTGATGATGAACATAAAAAAGGTAACGAAGCAACACTAGTCAGCGAGCTAGAGGAGGGGGGAAGGGAGGGGGGGGGGTGAACGAGATCGGGACAGGCAGGCAGACAGACAGACTGACAGACAGAGTAACTATGACCTATGTGTGAAAATGCTGTTGCAACACTTGAAAATACAGGCTTAAATAAATCACACACACACACACACACACACACACACACACACACGCACACACGCACACACACACACACACACACACACACACACACACAGAGAAAGAAAGAGAGGGGAGAGACAGAGAGAGAGAGAGAGAGAGAGAGAGAGAGAGAAAGAGAGAGTGAGAGAGGTTTGCAGGGGATGGGAATTAAGAAATGGATACTTACTGCACCAATATGATTCTCATGTAACCATACTCACTGAAAATAACACATGACAAACTGACAGAATATATGAAATAAAGAAATTCAACAAGAATACCCAGTCGTAAGTTACTGATACTGATAAAATGTGATTACAGGCATTTTCGGATATGACTGGCTTACACGAAATCTTAAAAAAACAAGAATGATAAAAAACAACTAACAAACAAACGTTAACAGTTGGGTTTGTTCTTTAGAAATGGGGAATGACTGGACTGTTTCTTGGTGAATTGTGCTGTAGAGTGAGATCAGGTTTGGTGTTTACTGGTTCCAGAACATTTTACCAGAGTACACCAGACATCAACTGGTCAATTCTCACAACACGACTTGGAAATTTACTGGAATTTTCCATGTCTTATGAAACTTTGATGCCAGTATAGCAGAAACAGTTTCATGAAAATTATTTCAGGGAACAAACTGTTTATAGTCTTTTAATGAACACCTAATAAGGGCTTTTTAAGGAATTAGTAATGGGTGGTGTGAGGGAGGAGAGAGAAAGAGAGACAGAGGACTAAACCCTATTTTTGAAGCCCCTCATCCCACTCTTTGCCTTTTGTGCTGACGTCACTGATGGGTAAAGTCAGACGGACAGACACAGAAACGCACAAAGACGGCAGACGTAACTACAAGGGACTGAACCCAGTCAGCGAGCCGTCAGGCCTACGTGGCTCCATATGGCGCGCTTCGCTTAACTTCCCCTCGGGGAAATCAGTCCCGCGGAAAACGAGCTCTCCAGTCCCAAATCAAATTCGGCTCCACGCTATTCTTCCAAGGGGGACAACGAGGCTAGCATTTCAGTACAAAGTCAAGCAGAAGAGGGGGGGGGGGGGGGGGGGGGGGGGGGGGTAGGGGAAGAGGAAGGGGAAAGGTGTGGGTGGAAAAGTAGAAGGCAATTTTAAGGCAGGGGTAATATGATTTTTTTTGTTTTTGAGCATGACTGACTCGTGATTCTGCCTGACTGAAACGTCTGATCTGGTTTCGGTTGTTAAGACGTCTTGGGATTCATTGCAATTTCCTTGTGGTCTCTCTCTCTCTCTCTCTCTCTCTCTCTCTCTCTCTCTCTCTCTCTCTCTTCTCTCTCTCTCTCTCTCTCTCTCTCTCTCCTCTGAAGAACGCAAATGTGAATCAGTTCTCTCTGTCTGCCTTTTCTCCTCTGTCTCTGTGCCTGTGCTCTTTTCTGTATACAGTTGCTGCTGTGTATTTGTTTGACAGCACTGATGTCATCTTTCAGTGTTATTTGATT
>CM065719.1:86292888-86300388 GCA_033310375.1 Conus canariensis
ATACTGCTCTCACCTTCACTTACCATTCCATACTGCTCTCAACATGACCATTACTACGCTCTCACCTTCACTTACCATTCCGTACTGCTCTCACCTTCACTTACCATTCCGTACTGCTCTCACCTTCACTTACCATTCCGTACTGCTCTCACCTTCACTTACCATTCCGTACTGCTCTCCCCATTCACTTACCATTCCATACTGCTCTCACCTTCACTTACCATTCCATACTGCTCTCACCTTCACTTACCATTCCGTACTGCTCTCACCTTCACTTACCATTCCATACTGCTCTCACCTTCACTTACCATTCCATACTGCTCTCACCTTCACTTACCATTCCATACTGCTCTCACCTTCACTTACCATTCCATACTGCTCTCACCTTCACTTACCATTCCATACTGCTCTCACCTTCACTTACCATTCCATACTGCTCTCACCTTCACTTACCATTCCATACTGCTTTCACCTTCACTTACCATTCCGTACTGCTCTCACCTTCACTTACCATTCCATACTGCTTTCACCTTCACTTACCATTCCATACTGCTCTCAACATGACCAAGTACTATGCTCTCACCTTCACTTACCATTCCATACTGCTCTCAACATGACCAAGTACTACGCTCTCACCTTCACTTACCATTCCATACTGCTCTCAACATGACCAAGTACTATGATAAGTTCCATGGAAATTGGAATTAAGATGAAAGGTCTGCTCTTCCTGTAAGTAATTGTTTATTCCCTGTTTGGCCTTGACCAGGCCTTGACGACTGACTTTGAATTGCAGCAAATGTACAAAGGGGATTTTGGAAAAGTCTTATCAAGCATTCTCTCTCTCTCTCTCTCTCTCTCTCTCTCTCTCTCTCTCTCTCTCTCTCTCTCTCTCTCTCTCTCTCTCACACACACACACACACACACACACACACACACACACACAACACGCACACATGCACACGTGCGCACACGCACACACACACACACACACACACACACACACACACACACACACACACACACACACACACACAGAGAGTGAGAGAGAGAGAGAGAGAGAGAGAGAGAGAGAGAGAGAGAGAAGAGAGAACAATTGAACAATTGAACACAATTTTAATGTTTCAGGCCTCCGGCCTATAACAATGTGAGGTGCAGTGCACACATAAAGAATAAAAAGAGAAATGACAACAACAGATATTTTTCGATGAACTAATAATGCTAATTTATGAGGGTAGCCTATTATTCATACTGTGTGAGATACGAGTTCTCCTTTTTTTCAGTGCATAATACATGTGCATAGCAATATCTCTTGTAATATGCACATTTTCGTTTGCAAGTAATTGTTTTTGTTCAATAGAGTTCACGTTCTCAAATTATCTGTGCTTCAGTATGTATTTTTCTCTGAATGGCATACAAGCATTGCATCTCAATAGAGAGAGAGAGAGAGAGAGAGAGAGAGAGAGAGAGAGAGAGAGAGAGAGAGATGCAAGTTTACAAGTGTGAGAAGGAAGGCTGCTTGATGTTGAGCTAGGAGCTTTCAAAACATACAAGCATTGCATCTTAAGGAGAGAGAGAGAGAGAGAGAGAGAGAGAGAGAGAGAGAGAGAGAGAGAGAGAGAGAGAGAGAAGAGAGCAGGGATGCCCACTTCGTTAATTCGTAAATTGTTTGCACTTACCAGTCAAAACCAGAAGACACAAAAGTGACCGTTGTATATAATCATATGATGACCAAGGTAGTACTGTATTTTACCAAATTACCTGACTAACATAATTTCGTGTGTATAATTTTCCTACGTTGTTGAGGCACTTCATACACTCGGCAGAACTGAAGATTATTCATCAAGGTTATCTTTCTCTGTTTCCGTGGTTTGGTGCACACTTCTTTTATTTGGTATGACCATTCTATGTGGCTTCTGTGGAGCAGGAGATAGAAAGAACCTAGACATGGTTGTGTATGCAGTCACAAAGAGTTAGCATCTCCTACATATCACTTTACTAACAGTCTCCTGAAACTTTCCACAGCCCAAAGGTGGACACAAAACCTTTCCAGAGCCCAAAGTTTAACACAAAACCTTTCCACAGCCCAAAGTTTGACACAAAACCTTTCCACAGCCCAAAGTTTGGACACAAAACTTTCCACAGCCCAAAGTTGGACACAAAACCTTTCCACAGCCCAAAGTTTGACACAAGACCTTTCCAGAGCCCAAAGTTTGACACAAAACCTTTCCAGAGCCCAACGTTTGACACAAAACCTTCCCACAGCCCAAAAGTTTGACACAAAAACCTTTTCCAGAGCCCTTGACAAAATTTGACAACAAAACCTTTCCACAGCCTAAAGTTTGACACAAAACCTTTCCACAGCCCAAGGTTTGACACAAAACATCTGTATGACAGCTAGAGGATGGGTCCACAGTAAGGTCACTAGGTCAAAGCAGGACAGGAAGGCCCCTGAGTTGAAGACAATCTTCCATTCATTTGAGAATGATCAATGAGGGTGATGATGATGACGATGATCAATGACACTTCTGGATCCATTTTTTTTGGTCAGGAAACATTGATCAAGAACATTAAATGTTAAAAATTGCACATAAGCAGAAAGACATTGCAGAATGGAGAGCTAGCTAGTGTCCACCACTTTATGGATTCTTTAACCCGAGAGATTCAGACACATGCAGTGTAAACAGATATATGATGAGATACGAGTTTCAGAAACGTATCTGTGAACTCAGTCAGACTCGACTTTAGTCCCGGGATCTCTACGTTAAAACACATAGCGACAGGGGTAGAATTTACCGGGGAAAGAATAGCATAATAGTTAGATCGTTCTAATAAGATGAGAACCTGTGACTCTGGGTCTATTGTCCATGATTCTGACCTCTGCAGCTGACTGCATTTAAAATGTGACGTAGCATATTTAAGGAAAATTCAGCAGAAAAAGAGAAAAGAAGATGAAAGTAAAATACACACCCATCCAAAAATGATTTACAAACTTTAAGGTGTCAGCTGGGGGACTGAGGCCTAATGACCACTTAAATCTGATGACAGGAAAACCAGACAGGCATTTGGTAGAGTGCAGATCGCTGTGAAGACTAGACGGATCCATCCTAGATTCATCACGTTATCCGGATCCGTTTTACATGATCAGCAACGTTCAGTAGCTTTATTCTTGAGCAGCGTTCAATCTCTTGATTAAGTGCCATTGAAATCGATTGCGTTGATTTGCGTCATCTTGTTAACATCCAGACAAACAAATAGATAAACTTACATCTCAGGTCAATTGTCTTTTACCATGGCACACTCACAGTGTGTGTGTGTGTGTGTGTGTGTGTGTGTGTGTGTGTGTGTGTGTGTGTGTGTGTGTGTGTGTGTGTGTGTGTGTGTGTGTGTGCATGCTCACTTAATGTCACTTCTGTCAACAACTCTGGGTCATCAGAAAACAAGCCAGCAACAAGCGATAGTTCATCCGACCTCCAGGAAAACACACAAAGGTGAAACCAAGATAGCAGCCTTAATGGGATCAGGCCAAAAGAAAACAGTGACCGTCTGCCACCAGCAGTCAGGACTGTGTCTGTACAGTGTCCATTACCACACGACCCTCACATCCTCCAAATTGCAGACAAGACGAGAACGTTGAACACGGGTCGTTGTTTCTTCCCTCTGGAAAGACGGTGCCATTGCGTGAAGTGAGGGTTGCCTGCAAAGAATGGCTGTGTACTGGCTAGCGGCCTCAAAGGAATGGCTTGTTTCACGAATGGAAAGATAAGGCACCATGAACTTTCCTGGTCTTTTGATAGATGGTCAAAAAAGCCGTATGACGTGGGGAACATGACGAATGTTGAAAGGACGAGCACAAATGAATCAGCGTGTGTTGTTTTGTTTATGAAATGAGTGTCTTTTAGTAGAATTAACGAGCAATGTATTACCACGCTCAAAGGGTGAACACTGTGGTAAACGCTATTTCTGATTTCAGACCAGTCTTCTTGTTTGTCTGCGAGCTAATTGGAACAGCTGTTAGTGAATGTTTAACGAGTATGACAGGTTTGATAATGGGGATATCTAGAAGCAATCAAACGTGAAGGTCTGCACGTTGTGTTAAGATTCAAATGTCAGACGTGTAGGAGTTTGGTAGATCGTTTTTGGTGTGTGTGTGTGTGTGTGTGTGTGTGTGTGTGTGTGTGTGTGTGTGTGTGTGTGTGTGTGTGTGTGTGTGTGGACAAAACAGAATTGCGAGAAAACCAGTCTAGTAGCCATAGTTTTTGCAGTTCAAAACTGAACACAATCCTACAGGAAAACGCCTGTACATTTGTGTCTGGGTGTCTGTTGGGTAGAGAAATCACACAGCCTCTGGGCAGACCATCAGCCACTGTTACAAGCCGATGTGAGAGGTCAGTGTCTGAGTTTATTGATAATAATTGAAACTGGAAATCTTCAGATAGCAGAGTTATCCTCATCCAGTGTGGCAGGTTAGCCTGCTGGCTCAATGTCAAACCTGAAAGTGGAGGTTTCCAAATAATTATATTACCCTTGCAAAGGAGGCTTTGTTTTTGCTCACATCTGTCTGTTAGTTTGTTCATTAGGCAGAGTACACACACATACACACATACACACACATATGCACGCACGCACGCACGCATGCACACACACACGCACACATGCACGCACGCACGCACGCACACCACACACCACACACACACACACCACTCTCTCTCTCTCTCTCTCTCTCTCTCTCTCTGAAGTCATTTAATAAGAAACAATGCAGAAAGATGGAATGTAACCCAAAGTTAAACTTTTTGGATATGAGTGGATATCTTGATCAAAAGACGAAACCAGGGATTAAAAAGTAACGTTGTTTAACAGCTTGACACGGCAAATAACAAAGCATTTCTCACTATTTTCATGAATTTCTCAATGACAAAACATCAGGCTAGTTAGATGCAACAATGCATACAATGTGTAAGGTTTGCTGCAGATGCCCACCACAACCAAGATCCAGTGAGCAGAAGAACATTCTTAAAGGAACCGGAGGGGTGAGGGGATGGTGGTGGAGTGCAGAGGATGGGTGGAGGGGGTGGAGGAGAGGGGAGATAATCAGTCCCTGCAACAAACAGCTGGAAACATGCAACTGCTTTCGCAATACAGCTGACCCAGTGAGATTTTAAATAAATTTTAGAGGAATTCATTATGTGTTTATGATAGCTTTGAAAATTTGTCATGAGAATTCAATAATTCGCGTAGAGTTTGAAAAGTTGAGGACTATGTGACCCTGGCAGATGTATGGAGTTTTCCCAAGTCCTCATCATTTGCCCTTCCTGCTAACCCTTCGTTTCCCCTGTCACTCAGTCAATATTGATCACTCAATTTTGTCCTTCATTCTTTAGATTGTTCACGCAGGGTGCATGCTATTTGTAACTGGTCACCCATACTAACCACCAGACTGGTCATTTATTCGGAAAGTTGGTGATGAGATTATACGAATGTGTACATGCAAGGTGTTATGCATGTCTTTATACATGGAACCTTGGGTTACAGTTTCATGCAGAAAATGGAATCACAACCAATGTTAATTCTGTGAGGAAATTCCTCAGTTCAGAAACTGCCCAGCAGAAATTCGAACCCACCACTCCAGGATCACCAGGAAGTCTAATGCTCTACCCACTGAGCTATTCTGGTCCCTCTTTACGCAAAGATCAAGCAAAAACTACTGAGCCAATTGTAATGAAACCAGGTGGAAAGAAAACATATTGCCTAAAGACGATCCCACTAAATTCTGGTGTAGATCCATGGTGCTGATCTGCAGTGCTGATCCATGGTTCTGATACATGGTGCAGATCCTTGGTACAGATTAGGGATGCACATCTATGGTACAGATCCTTGGTACAGATTAGGGATGCACATCTATGGTACAGATCCTTGGTACAGATTAGGGATGCACATCTATGGTGCAGATCCTTGGTACAGATTCAGGATGCGCATCTATGATGCAGATCCTTGGTACAGATTCAGGATGCGCATCTATGGTGCTGATCCAGGGTGCAGATTAGTGGTGCAGATCATTGTGCAGATGCATGGTGCAGATTCAAACCCAAGGGTGGGATCAGGACATGGTCAGCAAGATCACACACACAAAAAGATGTTGTGGTTACAGTAAATCTATAAAAAAAAAAGAGGGTCAGCAAGTTGACTGGAACTTTTTTGTGATGGCTGACACATATGTGGCTGACACCCCGTACACTCCAAAATGCACACTGTTTGCTGTTGTGTTTGGATCCTTGTGTCAGATCAGGGCTCCCACTGGCAAAAAGCACAAATCTCCACCTCCTTCCTGCCTCTTCCTGTTCTCTCCTTCCCCCATTTCCCTCCCATCCTCTTCCCCTCCTTTCAAGCAAAAAATACTGAAATTTGCATTCAAACTCACGTGTTATCGTCACATATGTGTACTCTGCTCAGTCAGTGTCTACCTTTCTTCTTCTCAGAAACACACACGGATACACATTGACATGAAGAGAGAAAGAGGCACCCATACAAATGTATGCGTGCAGATCCAAATATTATGTACACAGGCAGATAGACACTGTGCTGCTCTCTCTCTCTCTCTCTCTCTCTCTCTCTCTCTCTCTCTCTCTCTCTCTCTCAGCCCCCCTAATGGGTGTATTGACGAACATCTTACGCGGTCCACTGGGCGTACGTCATGCCTCCTTCCACCCACTTCAGACAGAAATTCATCTCCATCGATCATTCACGTCATATTGCCCACTCCCCACAAAATGGCCCCCAGCCGTTAACCCAGCGACACCTCGTCGATAGACTGCACCGATCCTGTGTTTGCTTCTCTCTCTCTCTCTCTCTCTCTCTCTCTCTCTCTCTCTCTCTCTCTGATTATAATCGTTTAGACATTTTGCCTCTAAAATGGAAACTCACTTATAACAAAGCAATTTTCATGTTTAAGATAATGTCCAATCATGCACCACCAACTTTGAAAAACAAATTTAAAACGAACCTGATTCGCAATGTCAGAAAGATTCAGATACCCCTACCGAGGATTGATCTTTTTAAATCTAGCCTCATTTACTCCGGTGGTTGTTTGTGGAATGACCTAGTGTCTTCATTTAATGTAATTTCTAGTTTAAACGTTTTCAAAAAACAATACTTCTCATATCTGATGCTACGCTTCCTAAACAGTGTGACTAATGATAACATCATGTAACCTTCTTTATACGTTTTCAAAATTATTGTATGGATTCAAGTACAAATGATGTTTAAATGTATTTGAATGTTCATTTGTGTTCCTTCGTTACCCCTTCTCTATATCTTGTCATGACATACTGTTCACCTGTCCACCTTTCATTGACGTCCTTCATTTCTCTCCTTCTTCTTCTTCTTCTTCTTCTTCTTCTATTTTTTGTTTTTGTTGTTGAATGTATTTGCAAAGTTGTTTTCTCTTTCTCTTTGTGTGTGTGTGTGTGTGTGTGTGTGTGTGTGTGTGTGTGTGTGTGTGTGTGT
>CM065719.1:86302888-86305388 GCA_033310375.1 Conus canariensis
ATCACTCATGGTGACTCTTGCAAGTAAAGCTGAATTTGAACAGAAAATATGTTTGACCGTTATATCAATTGAAGCATAAATGTGTAGTCTGTGTAATGTTTCAAAAGTTATTTGGGTTGAAAACTTCAAAGAAGAAAGAAAGCCAGACGTATTTGTTAAGCGTAGATGTCTACCTTCCACCAGCTTCCCTTTAAAGCGTGAGCTGTGGTCAGGTACCTGACACTCAGTTGTTGCAGCCTGTGCAGACAACGACAGACCCTGGTAACAGTGAGGGGATGAAATAGTTAGCGTGCTCCATTATGTTGATGAGATACCTTCTCCCCTCTTCCCTCATACCTTCTCTCCTCTTCCCTTATACCTTCTCCCCTCTTCCCTCACCTTCATTCATTCTGAACTAGGCTATCCTCACCCTGGAAGGATGAAAGATGGGGAGGGGGGTATTAAGGAAAACAAACAGTTGTGGTAATATATGGATGAAAAGCAATGTACGTGATCAGAATCAGGGAAAGGATAGGTCATACTCAAAACAAACACAGAAACAGAATCAAGAGAACTTGCCACTCTCGGATCCTAACTCTACTGGCATTGTCTAATGATGAAGAGTTTTCGTTAGCTGGATGACACAGACTTTTTCGATGGGGTGGCGAGGGGTCTGGAGGTCATTTGTGTGTTGACTTTTACCTTTTGCTGGGGAACCGTTGTGGGGGCGCCGACCCCAGAGACCTCAGAGACCAGAGTGAGACACCCGCAGAAAGTTCCAAGGGTTCGATTGTTTGAAGGCGTCCAGGACAAGTGCACGTCCACCAGACACATCACGGTGGGCCTGCTGGTAGACCAGACAGGTTCAAGGTCTGGCAGATCAGATGGATCCAAGTTCTGGTGGACTGGCTATGGTATACCCACTGAGGTCTTCCAGAGATTGACATTATACCAGGCTTTGAGGTAGCTTTGGGCACGTGTCAGATATCAAAGAGTGAAATTTCAATTTGACTCTGGAAGTATGTGGCTGGGGATTGTGTGCATGACACGTCTTTCAGTTTCACTGTGACAGACCATATTTTGTCCGGTCCCAAATTTTGGGGACGCGTTGGACCGGAACAGGTAAACCTGAAAAACCGGTTGGCCTGTTTACCTGACAGCTACTCACCTGCGTTTTGTGTTAGTCGGGTGAGCGAGGATTTCCCTTCAGTCTCCGAAGAGCTACCGGCCGAGCAATACTTCATGAGAGCCGAAGGGAGACTGAAGGTGTGTCCTCACTGGCAGTCAGGTATGTTCCAATAGTAAAATGGAAGTTACGGTTTGTCTAATGAAGTTGTTTTTTTTCCTACAGGTCTTTGGGAATTTTCCAGTTCTTAGTAAAGGCCTAAAATATTTAATTGTTCTCTTGATATATCTTGTGATTTGACGAGACATAGGGTTACAGTAGGAAGTTGGAGTTAGTGAATGTGTGAGTCGAGAGGTGGAGGAGAAGAATGGAGTAAGTAGATGAAAGAAAGAATGTGTATACTTATGTGTGTTACGGGGAAAGTAATCTAGTTAAATCAATGTATTATTGAACAAAAATGTTGTTTATATTTTCCTAAAGTATTATAATGATGCGAATGTTGGTGAGCACTGGAAATGAGCAATGAAAATTATTGTGCATAAATGACTGGAAAATGTATTCTGATTCCTGTTGTGGATACGTCTAGTGATAATGATAAACATTCTCTTCTTGATAAAAAGGGACGAACGGGAATCGTTCCTTGAAATGTAATTGGACACGTCTGGTGATGATGTAAAAAGATAAAAACATTCTTTTCTTGATAAAATGGGACAAAAGGGAATCGTCCCTTTATATGTAATAATTGTATTCTTGGTACTTTGACAAAGGGTTCCATGTGGAAATCCTTCCCTCCAATGTAAACAATCATGGTGTTAATCAAAGAAAATTTACTATTGTAATGCATCCACTGTATTGAACCTTAGTAGATTTCATTTTGGGTGTTTTCCAAATTCCAGTAAAATGTATTATGTGAAGAGTGACTGCTAGTGACAAACAAGAACGATAAATATGTATGAAGTAGGCTAGATAATCAAGGTAGCTATCAGTTCCCCCAGGTGTCGGTGAAGTCCCGTGTCCGACCTGGAACTGACTGCCATCCGGGTGTGGGGGTGTGGAGAGGCTGACCGAGTGGTCAGTAGACATCGTGTGTGTACTGCCAACCGGGTGTGGGGTACAGTACGAGCCCAGACGCTGTCTCCGCCCTGTGGGGGTGTCGAGAGGCTGTCCGTGTGGTCAGCAACGAGCTGGTGTGTGAAAGGGCTTCAGAGTTCGTCGGGACGACGACTTGTGTTCTTCTGTTGTGTGGGAGTCCCTGGAAGGACTCCACGGACTGCTTTCCTTAGTGTCTTCTGATCTGTGTGAAGACTGTGTGACTTGGGCCGAACGCGGCCAAGTACATGAACTGTTTCTTCTTCTTCTTCTGCGTACGCAGGCTGATAGTCCTGCGGACACTCC
>CM065719.1:86312888-86317888 GCA_033310375.1 Conus canariensis
CAGTGGTATTGTATTGTGGATAGCAGTGGTATTGTCTTGTGGATAGCAGTGTTAGAGCATTGTGGATAGCAGTGTTAGAGCATTGTGGATAGCAGTGTTAGTGTATTGTGGATAGCAGTGGTATTGTCTTGTGGATAGCAGTGTTATTGTATTGTGGATAGCAGTGTTAGAGCATTGTGGATAGCAGTGGTATTGTATTGTGGATAGCAGTGTTAGTGTATTGTGGATAGCAGTGTTAGTGTATTGTGGATAGCAGTGTTAGTGTATTGTGGATAGCAGTGGTATTGTATTGTGGATAGCAGTGGTATTGTATTGTGGATAGCAGTGGTATTGTCTGTGGATAGCAGTGTTATTGTATTGTGGATAGCAGTGTTATTGTATTGTGGATAGCAGTGGTATTGCATTGTGGATAGCAGTGTTAGAGCATTGTGGATAGCAGTGTTATTGTATTGTGGATAGCAGTGTTAGTGTATTGTGGATAGCAGTGGTATTGTATTGTGGATAGCAGTGGTATTGTCTTGTGGATAGCAGTGTTAGTGTATTGTGGATAGCAGTGTTATTGTATTGTGGATAGCAGTGTTATTGTATTGTGGATAGCAGTGGTATTGCATTGTGGATAACAGTGTTAGAGCATTGTGGATAGCAGTGGTATTGTATTGTGGATAGCAGTGTTAGTGTATTGTGGATAGCAGTGTTAGAGCATTGTGGATAGCAGTGGTATTGTATTGTGGATAGCAGTGTTAGTGTATTGTGGATAGCAGTGGTATTGTATTGTGGATAGCAGTGTTATTGTACTGTGGATAGCAGTGTTATTGTCTTGTGGATAGCAGTGTTAGTGTCTTGTGGATAGCAGTGTTAGTGTATTGTGGATAGCAGTGTTAGTGTATTGTGGATAGCAGTGTTATTGTCTTGTGGATAGCAGTGTTAGTGTATTGTGGATAGCAGTGTTATTGTCTTGTGGATAGCATCACCTGAAGTCGTGGCCAGTTAACATGAAAGACACATCGGTGGAACTCTTATTCCTGACCTTTCACCTTCATTTACACCCACGCGCTGCGTACAGCCCTAAACAGAAAGGCGACGATGCTTTACAACTAACATAGATGGTAGTGCTATACACGAATATGCCCCCCCCCCCACACACACACACATACAAGTACTGCTGTTGCTCCTGGGCCCGCTTGGTTAGACAATCCTTGTCACACACACACACACACACACACACACACACACACACACACACACACACACACACACACACACACACTCACAATCCTTGTCACACACACACACACACACACCACACACACACACACACACACACACACACACACACACACACACACACACACACACAACGGTTTACGTCCATAGCTCTGCGCGTTCATGTCACATGAACGCTGTGTGTGATCGAATTTACTATTGAATCGACGTCAGCAGAAACAATCGTCATTAGCGAAGGGAAGTAAGCCTTTGGGTGTCTATAATGGTTTTCCACTTATTATCTTGGACAGTGATTCTGCTTGGATAATCGAATGACACAGAGAAAGGGGAAAATAACTTAAACACATTATCAGTATAATCTGCCAGTGCTCGCATATCAATATTCGGGAAAGGTTTGTACACTGTTAGACTTCAGGGCGTCACGCTCATGTCAGGGGTACACAACCCAGCCTTTCCTCCGATTTGACCTAACGGTCTCCTATCCAACCCCCTTCCCCGACCTCCACTCCACCCACCCCATCCCCAGACATGGGCAGCAGCTTTTCTGGTGGTCTTGATTCCTTGTGTGGTAAGATGGCGATGGAGACAACACACACACACACACACACACACACACACACACACACACACACACACACACACACACACACACACACACACACACACACACACAGATTGATTGATTGATTGATTCAGGCGTAGTCAATGGCCCAGGGATCCGTGGCATACCGTGTCGATTTCCTTGCCTTTCAAGCCCGCAGACGAAAGGGCTTTGAAGCCATGTCGCGTTTCAATAATAGAAGAAAACGAGCGCAGAAGTTCTATTACGAAGATTCTATTACTCTAACTTTGGTCACCGGCTTCTGAATCATTGATGTGCCCCCTAATTCTCCATCGCAGCAAATTGGAGGAAGCAAGAAGAAGAAGACCGTCAAACCAGAATTACCTTTTGTTTGTTCTTGTGTTTGGCTCCATGTTAGCTTTGGACAGAATCGATCGTCGAGATAGATGGTTCTTACGTCCGTGGACAGCTCTGACTTTGGTCACGGTCTAATTAGCTAATTTAATAACGCTGCACGCGTTTTACCTCCATATTCTGGCCACTGCCCTTTTTTTTGTTATTGCTGGATTGATTTCTTTCTTTAGCTATTATTTACTTTTATTTGAGCTGTCTCGTTTTTCGTGCCACCTCACCATGTCCGGCTGCCGTTCACAGACACACCGTAGCTTATGCTGTCACTAGCCCCAGCACCGCAGATCAACAGGAACCAGTCTAGTATCACGTCGCCGTGAGTGACGTTTTAGACTGACGCTGCGTTGCTGCACGCTCACTTCGCTGATGTTCCTTCAATACCTGCTCTGATCCAACACTCACAGGACAGAACCTACTGAGTCTCCCTGTTACCAGGGCAATTGCTTATCTGCGAGCCAGCATGGTCAATCCCATCCCACGTCAACTCCCTGCCACCACCTATCCACCCCGTCCTCCGAGAGCGTTTGGCGAACCACACTCATCCAACCATTCCTACGAATTTTGCCATACCGATAACTCCCGACACAAACTCGCCTTAGGGCATGGAGGAAGTCTAGGGTGAGGTCACCATGAGAGCAGAACATGAGGGCCACAGAATTCGAGATTTGAGAAAAAATCCTGTCCGTGAAGATGAGGATGTGCAGCTGTGGAGGTCCACTCCTGGTCTTAGACTACTTGGCAGCACTAGATCTACCTTCATTTTATCATAAAGACTACTTGGCAGGACTAGACTCTACGCTTCCTTTTAGGATATAGACTACTTGGCAGCACTAGACTCTACGCTTCCTTTTAGGATTAGACTACTTGGCAGCACTAGACTCTACGCTTCCTTTTAGGATGTAGACTACTTGGCAGGACTAGACTCTTACGCTTCCTTTTAGGATGTAAACTACTTGGCAGGCTAGACTCTACGCTTCCTTTGATAATGTAGACTACTTGGAAGGACTAGACTCTACGCTTCCTTTTATGATATATTCCTGCATCAACCAGGCCTTTGAGATACTGACAGCTGTAGTGTTGGTGAGGAAATTTGAGCTACACTCTCAGAGACGCATCCCTTAAGTGGGCTGTATGTAGGAGACAGTCGTGGCAGAAGAATCCCTCAAATTAAAGATTGTGACTGGAATCGAACCAGCGATCTCCGAGCTCGGAATCTGCGACGCTAACTCCTGCGGCACGGCGGATTGTTGAATTCATGTCGTTTGTTGATGTTTATTGACTGATCAGTGAGTTGATTTTGTTTTTCATTGCTTAGACGACGATCACGGCTGCTCTGTCAAGACTGTGCTGATTGATAGAGTTTATATGGAGAAAGTGCTTGTCATGCCGATATTGATTAAAGCTTGCCGAGAGACTGATTTTAACTGATGATTCTGCCCCAACAAGACTCCACAGGCTGTCAGAGTGAGACTGATTGACACTAATTGATTGAACGCTTGGTTCATTGATTAAAGGGCTAAAGGCCACATTTCTGTTCCATATGAAGTTCACAAAGGTCAAAGGTCATATGAAGGAAACCTGAACGGCAACCTTTTAAATACAATGGTTTTGAATCCTATTACTATGTTTAACCGCGTTCAAATATCTTGACTGGATTGTCGGGTTTCTGTAGAGGGAAAATGTCACCTTGGTAAATATGACTTTAGCAGCAAACTCTTTAGAAACAAATCTTCGTAGGCTCCAGTTTTGCTTTTCGCGCGTAGGCTACACTTAAGAAACCTTTTTTTTTCTTAAAGAATGTTGATATATTCCGGATCTATGTTTCTGGTTCAATGTTTTCGAGTTTCTTCTGTGTTTATCAGTTTCTAATTGCTAAAGCACCGAAGCTTCGAAAAGTAAGAAATGCATACTGCTGAAAGAAGGAAGAACGAAACAAGAACTCCTTTGCCACAGTGGGGACTGAGAAGGAAGTACTCTTTTCCCTCATTTTTCGGAGTGGCCTAAAACTGCAGCAGCTGCCGCAAGATTCTGTTTGAACACGGCGTGTGTTTATGAGTGAGTGAGTGAGTATGTGTGTGTGTGTGTGTGTGTGTGTGTGTGTGTGTGTGTGTGTGTGGCGCGCGCGCGCGTGCGTGCGTGCGTGCATGCGTGCTTGCGTGTGTGTATGTGTGTGTGTTTTGTGTGTTGTGCATGTGCGTGCGCGCGTGCGCGCGCGTGCGCGCGTCTGTGTGTGTGTGTGTGTGTGTGTGTGTGGTGTGGTGAGCGAGAGAGAGAGAGAGAGAGAGACGAGAGCGAGAGAATGTGTGTGCATGTGTGTGCATGTGTGTGCATGTGTATGTGTAGGTGTATGTGTGTGTGTGTGTGTGTGTGTGTGTGTGTGTGTGTGTGTGTGTGTGTGTGTGTGTATGAGACAGAGAGATTGATTAGTTGATTGATTGATTGATCTTTAATACACAAGGATGGAGATTTTAGGCCAAAGCCTAGTCTTACAATCTGTCCTTGTCATGCATACATTATTTCAACACATATCATTCATACTGACAATTCAACAGAGAGAGAGAGAGAGAGGAGGAGAGGAGAGAGAGAGAGAGAGAGAGAGAGAGAGAGGAGAGAGAGAGAGAGAGTAAATGGTCAGGAAATATTCAAAGGAAGGAGCAGACACGCTCAAAGATAAAAACTTCCAGTTTGAAATCCTGCCAGACAAGCCATGGCGGCACTTTCCTGCATGGCACATTTCCTGCTGCAGCCATGAAAGATGTGGTATATTACCCTTCATAGAAAGGTCGACAACTCGTCTCCTCCA
>CM065719.1:86330388-86357888 GCA_033310375.1 Conus canariensis
CCAGAATGGTAGTAACAAGAATGGTGACAACATCAACAAACATGACATAGTAACAAGAATGGTGACAACATCAACAAACATGACATAGTAACAAGAAAGGTGACAACATCTACAAACATGACATAGTAACAAGAATAGTAGTAACAAGAATGGTGACAACATCTACAAACATGACATAGTAACAAGAAAGGTGACAACATCTACAAACATGACATAGTAACAAGAATGGTGACAACATCAACAAACATGACATAGTAACAAGAATGGTGACAACATCTACAAACATGACAGCAACAAGAATGGTGACAACATCAACAAACATGACATAGTAACAAGAATGGTGACAACATCTACAAACATGACATAGTAACAAGAATGGTAGTAACAAGAATGGTGACAACATCTACAAACATGACATAGTAACAAGAATGGTGACAACATCTACAAACATGACATAGTAACAAGAATGGTGACAACATCTACAAACATGACAGCAACAAGAATGGTGACAACATCAACAAACATGACATAGTAACAAGAATGGTGACAACATCAACAAACATGACATAGTAACAAGAATGGTGACAACATCAACAAACATGACATAGTAACAAGAATGGTGACAACATCTACAAACATGACATAGTAACAAGAATGGTGACAACATCTACAAACATGACAGCAACAAGAATGGTGACAACATCTACAAACATGACATAGTAACAAGAATGGTAGTAACAAGAATGGTGACATCATCTACAAACATGACATAGTATTAAGAATGGTAGTAACAAGAATGGTGACAACATCAACAAACATGACATAGTAACAAGAATAGTGACAACATCTACAAACATGACATAGTAACAAGAATGGTGACAACATCAACAAACATGACATAGTAACAAGAATGGTGACAACATCTACAAACATGACATAGTAACAAGAATGGTGACAACATCTACAAACATGACATAGTAACAAGAATGGTGACAACATCTACAAACATGACATAGTAACAAGAATGGTAGTAACAAGAATGGTGACAACATCAACAAACATGACATAGTAACAAGAATGGTGACAACATCTACAAACATGACATAGTAACAAGAATGGTAGTAACAAGAATGGTGACAACATCTACAAACATGACAAAGTAACAAGAAAGGTGACACATCAACGAAGCTATCCATCAAATCAACAACAAAAAAGACATATAAACAAAACTCAACGGCACGGTAGAAAACTCAAAATTTCAGCAAGGAAGAATTTCAGTTTGAAAAATATTTTGCTGTTTGTTAAACAAAGCAGCAAATGCTGTGTCGCTGTATTTGGTCGAGCACTGTCATACTTGGATTTTTTTTTCTGATGCTGTTAAAAAGGAACTCACAGACGATAGAATTCACAAGCAACATCAGTTGAAAACTTACGTCTTTGTCGTGTCTAGAGATATTCAAATGTTGCTCATAAACAAAAAGAAAAATATTGTTTCTCGTTTTGAATTTCACCGATAAGATAGCAGAACCATATTATAGCCTGATCCATTAAAACAACTTGGTGATTAGAAAATCATGTCAGTGTTTAGATTATTCCACATTCGGGTGCAAATTGCCTTTTGAATATTACTGTCGCCGCCACATATACTTGCAAAGCAGTGACAATACTCCCACTGCAGATCGAAAACAAGATCGATCGAAAAAATATCAGATTTTGAAGATTCTGTTTGCTCAAAGAAGCAGACACTCGTTGCTTTCACAACCACAAGAGAAAAAGGGAGATAATAAAAACTGCGGCCATTTCCGAGAGAAATGAGATGCTCGCAATGGGCCAGTAACCCACGAAGATGTTCCATCAGCCTTCTTTTATCACTTCCTCTCTCCTTTCCTTGGCATAAATTTCCATAACCTGGTCGAACCTTCTTACAATGAAGACTTGAATGCACAGCTTCCTCGTTTTCCTAGCTCTTCGGTTGTTCACAAGAATGAGTCAGCAGCGTTCCAGGGTTCTCTTTGGTCATTTAGACTTACAGAAAATGCAGAAACAAAGGCAAAGGGAGGAGTCACAGTAGACCTATACGCACAAAACCGCGTGTTTCTGAGGCTTAAAAAAAGGAAGTCTGGTAAATTTTCGTAAAAACTCAAACATCGTTAAGTTTATTTTCGTCAAAACTTCGAAAATGTTTGGTTGATATTCATCAAAACTCAAAACAAGTTGGCAGATCTTTATCAAAACTCCATATTGGCAAACTTTTTATCAAATTCTGAAATGGTTTGGTTTATCTTTTTCAAAACAACAAAATGTTTGAAAGATTTTCATCAAAATTTCAAAAGGGTTCGACAACTCTTCATCAAAACTCTAAGAGGGTTTGACAGATCTCCTTTCAAATTGTTCGCAGGCATTAGACTCGTTTCTCTCGGCTAAAGCTTTGACAGAAAAATCGAAAGTATTGCGCACACTTGATCCACAAATAGTGGTGATAATTCAAATACAATAGGGTGCTCAAAAATTTCTTTCGAGTGAACTAACCATGTGGCTTTAGATATTGAAGGAAAGCTTATGATTTTCCCCCCTAAATGCACGAGAATCTAAGCTTCACGTTATTCTGGTGTTTATTAACACACACACACACACACACACACACACACACACACACACACACACACACACACACACGACACACACACACGGCACGTGCGCGCGTGGAGAGAGAGAGAGAGAGGAGAGAGAGAGAGAGAGAGGAGAGAGAGAGGGAGAGAGAGGGGGCGTGGATGGGGATGGGGGTGGGGGGTGGGGGATGGGGCTTTTAGCATTCAGGGTTTCATGAGTTGTCTCATGGGAGAAAAGCAAAGTTTGTGTACTCGCCATGCTTTTTCACAACAGGCCAAGACTCAGTGTAAACTATCCGGTATGCTCGAGAGGCGAGTTGCTTCCCTTTGTAATGAGCGGTAATAAACCAAATGTGACGTGGCTGCCGCAGCTAATGCAGCACCTTGCAGCCGTTCTGTCTGACACAATTTAAAACTGGAAGTTTCTCACTTTAAGAGTGTCTTTCTTTTGACCATCTCTTGATCATAAGCACGCGCGTGCGCCCACCCCCCTTCACCACCCACCCCCCAACACACACACACACACACACACACTGTTCAATCATTGTCTTCAAGCAATAACTAGTAAATTTTAGGCCACTCCAAAATGGTGTCGGAAAATGAGTTTTTTCTGTGTCCCCGCTGGGCCAGCACGTTGTTCTTCCTTTTTGTTTCCCTCTTTCAGTATTTTGCATTTATTCATGAATAAATTTGCCATTGTGTACTTCGCTGATCAGACTCTCTTAAATATGGAAGAATTTTGACTTCATTACAGCAGGATATATGCTACAGGAAAAAGAATATTTAAAGTGTTGACGCTTAACAATACTCAAACTTACAAAAGTTAATATCTGAATATCTGTTGCTAAGCTAAAGGCAAAACTGCACAGGTGAAATTTTTGCCTTACTGATTAGTTGTTAAGATCAATTAAAACAATCAGACACAAACGTGAACCTCAACGAACATATCTACATGGAACTTAAAGGGAAATCGTCGTTTTCTATGTGACTTTGACTTTCTTTCCTATGTAATTTCCACCAGACTTGACTTGTCGTCCATCAATCAACGTGTCAGTTGTTCATTCAATTGGTGTCAGTCGAAGCTTCTGACGTGGCTTCTGGATCGGCTCAGGACATAAACAGCAATCAAATCGAACGGCAATGTATTAATCAATTTCTCGGCATGTATTCACGAGTCCCTCTAATGACTTGTACCAGTTAGCAAAGCCTTGACGTAGTTGCTTGGTCTCGCCTAATCAGTGTGCTTATTCAATCGACCAATCCAATTTCGAGGTAGCTAGAAGTGTATACGTAACGGCCATGACGACGTCACAGTTGCCTTTCTGAGAACCGTAACACTTCAGTCAGTCAATCAACATGAACCACCATGGCAGGGGTTCTAGAGTCGCCTTGGCCATAACCAACACGAACTCAACAAGCCACAAGTGACCAATGATGATAAAATGAGAACATTAAGAAGAGAAGAATCACAGCGGCCAGGCATGCAGAACATTAGCGTGTCATGGCCGTGAGCAAAGACAGAGCCGTCTACGAATGTAGGAACCATAACTCTTGACGATTGACTGCCCAATGCTGATATGGAGCCAAACACAGAACAACGAGTGAACACTATTCTTACGATTTTTTCTCCGTTCTTTCCCTGATTTGTTGTAGCAGGGAAGAATGAGGTACGTCAAAGATTTAGAAGCCTGTGTCTAAAAGCTAGAATAATAGAATCTCTGTTAAAGAACTTTTTCTCTCTCTCTTGATATGCTGGCTAGATTTACATTCATAGTAAGCTGACTAAATTTACAGTCCTGACATGCTGACCAGATTTACATTCCTGACATGCTGCTCAGATCCATATCCTTGACATGCCAGTTACGTTTACATGTCTAACATAATTATTAGCCACGTTTGAAATTCTCTTGCGCTGGTTTACCATGTTAACATGCTGCCAAATTTTTATTCCTGCTATGCTGACAAAGTTTTTAAAGCTGATATGCTGACCAGGATTTCCATTCTACTGCACTGGCCAGGTTTTAAGTCCTGATCTTCTGACAAGGTTTTCGTTCTTGATGTGCTAACCAAGATTATATTCCTGGTATGCCAATTAGGTTCACAAAAATGAGTTGTCGTGTATGGCCTAGTCTGCCGGTAGAGCTACTTCCTTGGTGATACAGGCATTGAAACTGACCAATTTCACATTTCTGCGATGCTGACAGGTTTATAGTCCTGATATTCTGACCAGGTTGCGCTTCTGATGTGTTTAGCCAGGTTTACTATCTTGGTGTGCACACCAGATTTGCAATTTTGGTTCACTAATCAAATTTACACTCCTGGTATGCTGGTTACAATGTTGAAGCGTTGGCCTACCCTCATCTATACATTTTACGACTCCGACAGGGTGAGCATGTATCCATGAACTGTTGAAGTACATGGGCATTCTTTCTGGAGTGGCCTGCTGACGTAGAGCCAATCAGTATTGATGTGCGGACACCATCGCCTGAAGACACAACATGAAAGACACATTATGGACTCGTCACTGTTAGTCCTGACGTTTGCTCTATGAGTCTGTATTTCGGTGGACAGGAGGTAGACAGGAAGACAATGAGGCTCTAGTACTGAGCAGATACTTGTGCTGTGCGTGTGCTGATCGCACAAATATTCTGTGTGATCGAACTTTCGGTTGAATCGGCGTCCGCGAATAGGAATCAACATATGGGAAGGGAAGTAAGCCACAGAAGATCTATATGGATTATCCGCTTACCATCTTGGACAGTGATTCTAACAGGACAGATGGAAGGCATAGAGCTAGGAGAAGATAACCCAACAAATCATGTAACTAATCTGTCAGCGCTTGGATATCAGTACCATGGACAGGTTTCAGCAATACTTGGATCTAGAGCGTCAAGCATCTGCAATATATGCGGGTTTTCAGGTGTTTCAAAAAGGACACATTCCTCCAATTTGACCTAACGGTCTTCCAACTCACCAGCACCCCCGCCTTCGCTCCACCCCACCCCATCCCCAGACGTGGGCAGAATACTTATAGTTATACTTGATTCCTTGTGGTAAGATGGTAATGGACACACATACACACACACACACACACACACACACCACGCACGTACGCACGCACGCACGCACACACAACACACACACACACACACACACACACACACACACACACACACCCCACACACACACAGAGGGCGAACTAATAACGAACAAATGATTTTTTTTCATGGAGGGGAAAAATGGAATAAGCACTAGTGGCTGTTTTTACATCCGGCTCTCAGAGATGAAAAATATTATCAATATACATAGGAGAAGGATGAAAATTAGTGCGTGGACATGGAAATACAAAATACATTCTTGAAATTCTGGGATACAAAGAAACAACTGTTTAAATAAAGCAAATTTTAGAAACAAAAGATTATCAGAATGGTAAAAAAATTTTCGATAAATATACGTGTGACAGAGAGAGAGAGAGAGAGAGAGAGAGAGAGAGAGAGAGAAGAGAGAGAGAGAGAGAGTAATGAAGAAAAGAGAAGAACAAAAAGAAAAGAGAAAAGACACATAGGGGCAGAGCAGTCATAGACAATGACTCGTGCTATATAATGAACACAAACGAATAAATAATGTCTTGGAACACAATACATCCCATCTTTACAACGTACTTTCGACTGAAGCGAGCAAGCGAGAAGAGAGAGAGAGAGAGAGAGAGAGAGAGGGGTGAGGAGAGACAGTGTGTGATTTAAACGTCGAGAGAGAGAGAGAGAGAGAGTAGAGAGGAAGAGAGAAAGAGAAGAGAGCGAGAGAGGAGAGAGAAGAGAGAGGAGAGAGAGAGAGAGAGAGCGAGAGAGAGAGAGAGAGACAGAGACAGAGACAGAGAGACAGACAGAGAGAGAGAATACTGATTAAACGTTGCCAACGTTATCGAAAACGTCGTGAATGAGAGAGAGAGAGAGAGAGAGAGAGAGAGAGAGAGAGAGAGAGAGAGAGAAACAGACAGACAGACAGACAGACAGACAGACAGAGACAGAGAGTCGGAGTCGGAGTCGGAGTCGGAATGTTTTAATTGATCAGGCCATTTGCCCATACAATGGAGTGAATATTCAAAATCAATAATCAAATCAAATCACATTCATACTCTCATGTCTTAACCTTAAAGCTTTGGATATGAAGAGGGACAGCCTTTCCATAATGCGTTTGTTCGTATTCGCAAGCAACAACGAAAATTTAAACATGGAAGGCTGTCTATAAAACTTTCTAGGCAACAATTCTTGTCTAAGGTTTTCATACTGGTGGCAAACAAACAAAAAATGGAGTTCAGTTTCTGGAACATTGGGACAAAATGGACAATTCACATCATTGTTCGGGTAGGGTCTAAACATCAAAAAATGACATTTCAATGGAGACATTCCAATTCTAAATCTCGAATATACATTACGCTTCTTAATGTAACTGATCTCACATAAATGTGGACTTATTGAAAAGGACTGCTTGAAAGAAGCATACACGTTATAAAATGTATGACCAAAGACGCATGCCAGTCCTGCTTAAAACAATCTATAAGCCTTTCCTTGAAGCATGCTAGAAAGATGTTAACGTTACCAACCCCTTGAGCTTCCCAAACTTCCCCAAAACCAAACTTATACAGTACATTTCTAACTTTACATGCCCATGTTTCATAATTTTGACGTTGCAAATTTAAAAGCATTTCATAGGCCTTTTTGGGATATCGATCATTGTCCATCTGTACAAGACGTAACCAAAACTTGACACATTTGACAAACGTTAATATATACAAAGGATACCTGCCTGTTTCTCCATAAACAACATGCTTCGGCGATTTTATATTCACACCCAGAAATCGTTTCAAAGCAAACAAACGGATTCTTTCTATCTGTTCTTGATTTTGCGTCAAGCCCCAGATTTCAGCTCCATATGTTAAAATGGGTTGAATCTGACAATCGAAAAGTTTAAAAAAGAAGGCAGGAGAATGCTCGCCAATTGACCACATCGTTCTTATGATTGCTGTAATTCCTTTCTTGGCCCTGTCTGCGAGATCAGACATCGTATATACAAAACTTACTCTTGTTGACAAGTGAATGCCAAGGTATTTGTACATATTCACAATTTTTAACTCGTTATCATCAAAAAACCATCTTTCCCTTAAGGCATGGTATCCCCCATTCCGAAAAATGACAATGTTCGATTTTTCCATATTTACAATGAGATCAAGACGTTTAGCTACATCAGACAAAATATTCAACTGCGTCTGAAGACCAGTAACACTATCAGATATTAGTGCAACATCATCAGCAAATAGGAGGATTAGTATTTGAATAAAATCTGGCGTCAACTGAACGCATGGCGACCAGATTCAAGCACTTCTTTCGTCAGCTCATTTATAAAAAGCGAAAAAAGCACAGGTGAGCAAACCTCCCCCTGTTTCAAGCCTCGAGGGAGAGAGAGAGAGAGAGAGAGAGAGAGAGAGGAGAGAGAGAGAGAGAGAGAAGAGGAAGAGAGAGAGAAGAGAGAGAGAGAGCGAGAGAGAGAGAGAGAGAGAGAGAGAGAAGAGAGAGAGGAGAGAGAGAGAGAGAGAGAGAGGTCAGAGAGAGAGAGAGAGAGAAGAGGGAGAGAGAGAGATTTAAGAGAGAGAGAGAGAGAGAGAGAGAGAGAGAGAAGAGAGAGAGAGACAGAGAGAGAGAATGACTGATTTAAACGTTGCCAATGTCCCATGGACCCGTGGCAAAGCGTGTCGATTTCCTTAGCTTCCAGTCGTGCAGACCAAAGAGTCTTTGAAGCCGTGTTCCATTTCAATAACAGAAGAAATGAAGGAGGAGAGATGTTCCTTTGTGAAGATTCCATAATCTCGCGTTGGACACAGGCTTCTGAATCATCATGGTGTCCCCTTCTCCCCCATTACGGCAAAGGAGGGGAGGGAAAGAGGAAAAGACCGGAAGAACAGAGTTACCCATCGTTTGTTCTGGTGTTTGGCTCCATGAAAGCTTTGGGCAGAATCGATTTGTCAAGAGTTATGGTTCCTACATCCATCGACCACTCTGGCGTTGGGCATGGCCGTAACATGCTAATTTAATGATATTGCAGTGTTTTCTCCATTTCTGGCCACCATGGGTTTTTGTCTTTATTGTTGATTGGTGGGTTGAGTTCATGTTGTTTATTGGACAGCTGACCATGGAAGCCATGTCAGGGCGTGATTGATTGGATGTTGACTGGGGAAAGAGTTATGGTTCCTACACAGACGATTGTGAAGAGACTGGGGAAAGAGTTATGGTTCCTACATAGACGATTGTGACGTTGGTCATGATCGTCATACACATTAAATACGTTTACGCATAATTTCTCCAGTCATGGTTTCCACACCAAATTTTGATTGACTGATTGAATCAACACCGCTGATTGTGTATGTCTTTGGTCATTATTGCGCAGACGATTATGGAAGCAAGCTAGTCTGGTGTGTACCGATTGATCAAACTGATGCTGAGGGAAGAACAAAAGCAGAATAACCGGGCCGCCAGACGAAGAACAAACAAATTAGATCCAAATGCAACGTGTTTCAACCTGTTGGGTCTTCTTCAGGCAGGACAAATAACATTCAAAGTAATTAAAACAATGGACGAACAGACGGTCACTTATCTCCTCGATCAGGGTACGAATTTTGGTCATGATATTGAGAGATTGATTAACTCTTGTTGAAAGATTCATTAACTCATGTTGAATGATTGATTAGCTCATGTTAAGAGATTGATCAACTCATGTTGAGATGTTAGGGTTAGGGTTAAGGGTTAAGGGCTATGGTTAGGATTAGGGTGTGTATGAAAGAGAGAGAGAGAGAGAGAGAGAGAGAGAGAGAGAGAGAGAGACAGAGACAGAGACAGAGACAGAGACAGAAGACAGACAGACAGACAGACAGACAGAGAGAGAGAGAAGAGAGAGAGAGAGAGAGAGAGAGTGTGTGTGTGTGTGTGTGTTGTGTGTGTGTGTGTGTGTTCATGATCATAAAATGTTCAAAGGAAGGAGCGGATGAACTAGAATTCAAAATATTCCAGTTTTAACTTGTGTGCCAGTCAGATAGATGGCTAAAGTATGTGGCTTTAGCTGTTGCAGCCTTGTCAGATTTGATTGGTGATTTGTTCTCGTTCATAAAACCCAAAACAAGTCTCTGTCCAGGATGTGGGATAAGCTCGCATTGAGACTGGACCTGATGTAAAAGATCATATCTAGTACACCAACTTCGCTTCCTCCAAAGATACAGCTATCAAACCCTAAATGTTGAAAGTCTAATGCTCCTCTCTCTCTCTCTCTCTCTCTCTCTCTCTCTCTCTCTCTCTCTCTCTCTCTCTCTCTCTCTCTCTCTCTCTCTCTCTCTCTCTCGTACACGAACTTCGCTTTCCCCAGAGAAACAGCCATTAAACCTTAAATGTTAAAAGTCTCTCTCTCTCTCTCTCTCTCTCTCTCTCTCTCTCTCTCTCTCTCTCTCTCTCTCCTCTCTCTCTCTCTCTCTCTGTCATAAAGGATATTGCAGAATAAAGTGAAGTTCCAATCCTTGTGGGCGTAGATTTGGGTGAAATCAGCACGACAAATGTCCACAGTTATTTGAATATCTGACGCGATATAGTTTTAATATGTGAGAGAAAGGTTCATTCCATGTCCGTTCTAATGCATTTAAATCGTCACTGCTGTTTGCTGATGATGAAGGGTGCATGATTCTTATCTTTTCTTTTTTTTTTCTTTTTTTTTTTTTACCTAATTCAAGGTTCTCTTCCCGAATAAAATATTCTCTCTGCCTCTCTCTGTCCTCGTCTCTCTCTGTGTCTGTGTCTGTGTCTGTGTCTCTGTCACCACACACACACACACACACACACACACACACACACACACACACACACACACACACACCACACACACAACACACACACACACACACACACACACACGCGCGCGCGCGCGCACACCACCACACACAAATTAGTCTATAGTTTGCAAACTATGCTCTCTCTCTCTCTCTCTCTCTCTCTCTCTCTCTCTCTCTCTCTCTCTCCTCTCTCTCTCTTCTCTCTTCTCTCTGTGTGCATCTAATCGGTTCCAAATTATTTATGTTTACATGATCATGAGTACTCGTTTGCAACACCATATTTGATTTGAGGTAAATGGTTTTGACGTAGTGTATGTCGTGTAAATGATTGTTTTCAGTTTGAATGTCAGTGTCACGCAGTATCCAATCCCCATACTACCCACTTCGACACGGTCAGAAGAATCTACATCAGTAAACCCTTCTGACAAGAACAGGACAGAATCCAAACCAGTCAGCTAGTTTTGTGCAGTCAGTCACGTTTCAGGTTAGCCAATACATATACAATTTGTTCTTTTCATCTCCCTGCGTGTATTGAACTCATCAGTACTCTGTGTGATCGAATTTACAATTGCTTTGTCGTCAGCGAAAACAATCACCATTTTAGAGAGGAAGTAAGAGACACAATACGTATATGTGTTATATACTTCTGATCTTGGAAAATAAGCTGACAATTTGCAAGTCGAGTAGACAGGGGAGGGAAGCCTGAACAGATGATGATTCTTACCTGTCAGTGCTTCGCTCTCAATATTGCGGGCAGGTTTGAGCAATATGTGGCTTCAGGGCAACAAAGCTCAAAAGTTGCTCAGTGTCCAAGCACTCTTAAGAAAACAGAAAAGCTGATTTTTTTTTTATACTCGCATTGAACCTTATGATCTTCCTACCCACACCCTACCCCCTCCCAGACCCCATAAACCCACCCATGCCGCACCATTCCAAGACGCTGGCAGATTTGCTAGTGTACAAGATGTGTTCTGGTAAGATGGCAAAGTCACACATGCGCGTAAGCAAGCGCGCACGAGCGCATACACACACACACACACACACACACACACACACACACACACACACACACACACACACACACACACTGAGAGAGAGAGAGAGAGAGAGAGAGAGAGAGAGAGAGAGAGAGAGAGAGAGAGAGTACGGAATACGGAGTGTAATCATGTTTAGGCTATTGCCCTTCATGAAGGGGTGCATATGTACAACATTTGTCCAAGCCCGGATATATAAACAATGAAACGTTATAACACACTTGTTCCATTAATTTAGAAATGACAATAGAAAGCATAAAGCTTGTACAATATTGACAAGTTCTGACGTTTTTTTTTTCATGTCGCTGCCAAAGGCAACTAACTAACTTGTGCACCTTATTAATTATTTCAAGTTGTATTGCTCTTCAAGTCATTAGAGTGGGCAGCGAAAATAAACAAAGGTATGTATTGTGCTCTTCAAGTCAGTAGAGTAGGACAGCGAATAACAAAGGTATGTAGTGTCCTTCAAGCATGTAGAGAAGACAGCTGAATAAACAAAGGATGTATTGTGCTTTCAAGTCATGTAGTTATGCACGAATAAACAAAGTATGTATTTCCTTCAAGTCCGTAGAGCAGCTAGAACATAAACAAAGGTAATATTGTGCCTTCAAGTCATGTAGATAGGCAGCTGAAAATAAAATGTGCCTCATTCTTTCTTGTGACAAAGTGGCATATTCAGTCACCTTTGTTAGGGAGAGAGAGAGACAGAGGAGAGAGGAGAGACGAGAAGACAACGAGAAACAGAGAAGAGAGAGAGAGTAGACGAGACAGAGAGAGAGAGAGAGAGAGAGAGAGAGAGAGAGAGAGGGGGGGGGGGCGTCGTCAAGGTCCTACGCCCGAAGGACCAGTGGCATGCCGTGTCGATTTCCTTATCCTCCAGTTCCACAGACCAAAGAGTCTTTGAAGTCGTGACTTGTTTCAATAATAGAAGAAAGCGCACGGAGAGGTTCTATTACGAAGAGTTTATTACTGTAGCTTGGGATACTGGCTACTGAATCATTGATGTGGCCTCTACACCCCTGTCACGCCGGACTGGGGAAGGAAAGGGGAACAGGGAGAGAAGGGGAGGTAAGGTAATGTTGCTTATAGCCCAGCCGACCGCAGAGGGCCATATCAGGACTGTCACCACGTTAAAGTCAGCTCACAACACACACACACACACACACACACACACACACACCACACACACACACACACACACACACTTTTCACACATCTGTTTAAAATACACCTTCTAAAATCGCACCAGAAATTTCGTTAAAAATCTTTCTTCCATAAACTCTTAGATCAGATGAAAAATGTTAATCTCTTTCAGAAATTCAAAGATCACGTCAGGCGGGACATCTCTGAACAGGGTTTTCACGGAGGGAAAGACCATCAACGCAGAGTGACCCGTTTGTTTGTTCTGTGGTGTTTGGCTCCATGTAAGCACTGGGAAGAATCGATCGTCAAGAGTTACGGTTCTTGCATCGTACGTGTGACTGACTTTGGTCGTAACATGGCAATTTAATAATGCTGCATGCGTTTTCCTCCCTTTCTGGCCAGTGCGTTGTGGATTGGTGGGCTGAGTTACTGTCGTTTATTGCTTAGTTGACCTTTGAGACCCTGCCCGGGGCGTGAGTGATTGGTCGCTTGACTGATGAACGGTTGCAGTTCTTGCACAGAACTTCGTGACGTTGATCACGGCCCTTACGTATACTACCTCAGTAAAGTTACAGCTTCTTCATTTATGGCTCCCGCGAGGTTTTGATTCCCTGGTTCAATTCATCCAGTTGATTGGCTGATTTTACATTCTTTATTGCCCAGATTGTCACGCAAGCTATGTCAAGGCCGTCCTGATGGATTGACTTAGACCTAATGTCATGGTGGAGAGATGGGTTACCTCATGCAGAGAGAGTAATGAATTCATGCAGTTAGATTGATTCAAACATATCTAAGGACTGATTTTATTTTCATGGATGTTTATATCCTAAGCCGACCGAAGACGCCATTCAGACTGATTGACACTAATTGATTGAATGGTTGATTCATTGATTACAGATTTATTACAATTAAAGGAAAAGAAAGCCGAAGATCACGTGAAGGAAAACAAACAACGACAATCTTTTTGATTCGTTACTATGCTGCCAATGATCCCAGCTACGACATCTAACCTCATGAAGATATCTTGATGGGATTTTCAGGTCAGTAGTGTGTGAGTGTGTGTGTGTGTGGGGGGGGGGGGGGGGGGGGATGTTACCGTCCTGATTTTGACTTTTGCTTAGTGGCAGACACTTTAGAAGCTAACTTTCGTAAGATTAAGCTTCGCTTGGTGAGAAGCACTGAATTTTTAAAAATGCAGACAATTAGTTCTGTGAGAATGGAATCCAGTTTTCTCCATGTTTAAGCGTTTCTGATGACTGAAGTCCAAAAAATTAACAACAGATTAAATGTATAAATGCAAAAGACTGAAGGAATAAACAACCTCTCTATAGACACGGCATTGACTAAACTATAGGTCTTCATTGACTAAACTATAGGCCCTCATTGACTAAACTATAGGCCCTCATGTTCCAGTATAGTGTTGAAGAGGCCTGAAACGGTGTAGCAGCAGCTTTAGGACTATGTATGAACACTGTGTGTGTGTGTGTGTGTGTGTGTGTGTGTGTGTGTGTGTGTGTGTGTGTGTGTATGTGTGTGTGTGTGTGTGTGTGTGTGTGTGTGTGTGTGTGTGCCTGGATGTGTGTGTGTGTGTGTGTGTGTGTGTGTGTGTGTGTGTGTGTGTGTGTGTGTGTGTGTGTGTTCGTGTGTGCGTGCGTGTGTCTGTAGCGCGTATATGTTAATGGTCAGGAAATGCTGAAAAGAAGGAGCAGACACGCTTCCTGCTAGGAACTTCCTGTTTCCAATTACGCCAGAAACAACAATGGCTGCAGTTCACTGTACGGTACATCGGCTGCAGCAGCTATGTTAGTTCCGGTTTATTGCTGAAATGAAAAAAAGGAAACAATTCGTGTCTGGAGGATGCCGGATAGCTTACATTGAACCTGCGCCTGTTGCGAAAGATTCTGAGTACACGAAATTCGTTTCTTCCCTAAGTGAAACTTACTAGCCCCTAAATGCTAAAAATCTAATGTTCTCTCTCTGTCTCTGTCTGTCTGTCTGTCTGTCTGTCTGTCTGTCTGTCTGTCTGTCTGTCTCTCTCTCTCTCCTCTCTCTCTCTCTCTCTCTCTCTCTCTCCCACTACAGAATAAAGTGTAGTTAAGAACATTGAGCATATAGGCAAAACAGCCACCGCATGTCTCCAATGGTTTTTCTAAAAGCAACAGCGATGTAGTTTCAAAATCTTAGAGAACAATTGATTCCAGAGAAATAGTTCGTCGGTCTCAATGCATCTATATTGTCGTAACTGGTGGCAGATGCCGAAGGGTACACAACACTTTCGCTCTTTGTTTCGAAAGCTTACTCTCGCGGAAACATGTCTATTGTCTGCGAACGACGTTCAGACTCTCTCTCTCTCTCTCTCTCTCTCTCTCCTCTCTCTCTCTCTCTCTGTCTCCCTCGCTCTCTCCTCTCGCTCCCCCCCCCCTCTCTCTCTCTCTCTTCAAAGAAAATCTACCGAATCTTTTGAGAGTTTTCGATGAAAGTTTGTCAGATCCTCGTGGAATTTTGATCCGCCCCGTCTTTTTGTGCGTGTGAAGTTCGATTAAATTCTATGAAATCTTGGGGGGTTTAATGACCATGTGCCAAACTCTTCTTGAGTTTTTTTGTTTTTTAATAAAAATCTGTCGAACTCTTTCGGAGTTTGAAGGATTTTTTTTTAAAGACAAACATGCAGTCAGGACTGAAAACATTCGTTCATATTCGTAGCACAACATCTTCAATCATCTGTCATATTCCGTAGCACAACACCTTCAATCATCTGTCATATTCCTTAGCACAACACCTTCAATCATCGGTCATATTCCTTAGCACAACACCTTCAATCATCTGTCATATTCCGTAGCACAACACCTTCAATCATCTGTCATATTCCGTAGCACAACACCTTCAATCATCTGTCATATTCCTTAGCACAACACCTTCAATCATCTGTCATATTCCGTAGCACAACACCTTCAATCATCTGTCATATTCCTTAGCACAACACCTTCAATCATCGGTCATATTCCTTAGCACAACACCTTCAATCATCTGTCATATTCCGTAGCACAACACCTTCAATCATCTGTCATATTCCGTAGCACAACACCTTCAATCATCTGTCATATTCCGTAGCACAACACCTTCAATCAAGATAATACAGCGTTAGATGATCTAGTCTGGTTACATGTGCCAACGACCTGGTACAGGATAAACTAAGTGCACTGCGTAGACATTGCCATAAATAATCATGTAATATAATGTGGAGCTGTTACACTGCCATGGACATGCCATAAAATCATTAATAATGTGAGCGTTACACTGCATAGACATTGCCATAAAATCATGTAATATAATGTGGGCTGTTACACTGCATAGACATTGCCATAAAATAATGGAATATAATGTGGGCTGTTACACTGCATAGACATTGCCATAAAAAAATGGAATATAATTGTGGGCTGTTACACTGCATAGACATTGCCATAAAATAATGGAATATAATGTGGGCTGTTACACTGCATAGACATTGCCATAAAATAATGGAATATAATGTGGGCTGTTACACTGCATAGACATTGCCATAAAATAATGGAATATAATGTGGGCTGTTACACTGCATAGACATGGACGTGACATTATGCAAGATAAAGCTAGTGTGATTACATTGCATAGACATTGCCATGACATTTTACACTGCATAGACATCATGACATGTTACATTGCACGGACATTGTCATGCCCTGTTACACTGCATGGACACTACCATGGACATGTTACATTGCATAGACAATACCATGGACATGTTACACTGGACAGACAATACCATGACATGTACACTGCATAGACAATACCATGACATGTTACACTGCATAGACAATACCATGACATGTTACACTGCACGGACATTGTCATGACATGTTACACTACACGGACATTGTCATGACATGTTACACTGCGCGGAACATTGTCATGACATGTTACACTGCATAGACATTGTCATGACATGTTACACTGCGCGGAACATTGTCATGACATGTTACACTGCACGGACATTGTCATGACATGTTACACTGCACGGAACATTGTCATGACATATTACACTGCCCGTACATTGTCATGACATGTTACACTGCATGGACATTGTCATGACATGTTACACTGCACGGACATTGTCATGACATGTTATGACATGTTACACTGCATAGACATTGTCATGACATGTTACACTGCGCGGAACATTGTCATGACATGTTACACTGCACGGACATTGTCATGACATGTTACACTGCACGAAACATTGTCATGACATGTTACACTGCCCGTACATTGTCATGACATGTTACACTGCATGGACATTGTCATGACATGTTACACTGCACGGACATTGTCATGACATGTTACACTGCACGGACATTGTCATGACGTGTTACACTGCACGGAACATTGTCATGACATGTTACACTGCACGGACATTGTCATGACATGTTACACTGCACGGAACATTGTCATGACATGTTACATTGCATGGATATTGTCATGACATGTTACACTGCACGGAACATTGTCATGACATGTTACACTGCACGGACATTGTCATGACATGTTACACTACATGGACATTGTCATGACATGTTACACCGCACGAACATTGTCATGACATGTTACACTGCACGGACATTGTCATGACATGTTACATTGCATGGACATTGTCATGACATGTTACATTGCACGGACATTGCCATGACATGTTACATTGCACGGACATTGCCATGACATGTTACACTGCACGGAACATTGTCATAACATGTTACACTGCACGGACATTGTCATGACATGTTACATTGCATGGATATTGTCATGACATGTTACACTGCACGGACATTGTCATGACATGTTACACTGCACGGAACATTGTCATGACATGTTACACTGTATGGACATTGTCATGACATGTTACGCTGCATGGACATTGTCATGACATGTTACGCTGCACGGACATTGTCATGACATGTTACACTGCACGGACATTGTCATGACATGTTACACTGCATGGACATTGTCATGACATGTTACGCTGCACGGACATTGTCATCATTGACTCGATTTCAACACACTGCACGGACATTGTCATGACATGTTACACTGTATGGACATTGTCATGACATGTTACTTTTCATGGACATTGTCATGACATGTTACACTGTATGGACATTGTCATGACATGTTACACTGGATGGACATTGTCATGACATGTTACACTGTATGGACATTGTCATGACATGTTACTTTTCATGGACATTGTCATGACATGTTACACTGTATGGACATTGTCATGACATGTTACACTGTATGGACATTGTCATGACATGTTACACTGTATGGACATTGTCATGACATGTTACACTGCACGGATATTGCTATGACGTGTTACATTGCATGGACATTGCTATGACATGTTACTCTGCATGGACATTGCTATGACGTCTTATAATGCACAGACATTGTCATGACTTTGACGGGACATGGTGGAAGATAAATTGAGTGTGGGCACATTACATAAACATTGATGTGACAGGATGTATAATATACTCAATTCTGTTACACTGGATGGATATTCCCGAAAGCTTTGATTATGTCGTCATGCGATTACAGCTCTAAAACATTCACATTTATTTTAATAAACGCATGCTGTTGTGTCCGTTGTTGCGCGACAGTGTGTGTAGGATCATGTGTTGTGTGTGTGTGTGTGTGTGTGTGTGTGTGTGTGTGTGTGTGTGTGTGTGTGTGTGTGTGGTTGTGTGTGTGGTGCGTGGGTGGGTGTCAATATGCACCCTTGTTTGTAGATGCATGGTACTTATTGCAATATTCATCTCTTATTGATTTCATTTATGTTTTCTTTCACCTTTTCTGTATTTGTAAGCGCTTAGGGCTTATGATGTAAGATTGAGCGCCGTAAATAATCATTGTCATTATCATTAGTAATAATAAGCCTCAGAAACATGCAGATTTGTGCACATGGGTCTGCCCTGACTCAACTTCATTTGGTTCTATTTCTGTATTGAATAGAGATTTAAATTACCAAAGAGAACTCTTGAACGCTAATGATTCGTACATTTGTGAACAACTGAATTGCTGAGAGACAGCGAACGAGGGGCAGTGCGTATTCCATTTGTCATTGTGTGAACACTCGACCAGATTATGGAAATCTATTTCAAGGAGAGGAGGAAAAAAAAGTAATTTAAAAGAAAAAAGGCTAATGTCACATCTTCGTGTTGAGGACCCCAACGGGAACATCTGATTTCCTTAGGAAATGACTGTGATTTTTTACCTCCCTTTTTCTGTCATGGCTATGCGAGCAATAAGTATACACTCCTTGCAGTAAAGAGAATATATAAATTCTGATACATTTTGAGACTGATTTTGTCTTCGGCTGGCTATGAGTGTGATTTCCTCGCTGTGTAAGTTTTAATGGCAAAGAGAATATTTTCTAATGGCAGTTTGCACAAACATGGTGAATAATCTACACATTACAAATTGACTTTCCAATCGCTGAGTTATTTTACTAGATCACACCATCACACGCTTATGCAATGAGGCTGGAGACATTCAAAATGACAAATAATAAGATTTCTTTGAACAAGCGACGTTTGAACATTGTTAGTCATGACAAAGAGGTAAGCGTTCAGTTAGTAATATCACTTATGAATTTTATTATCTGATTATGAGTCGCTAATTCAACAGTATCAATGAGAAAAAAACAACAACAAAATATCACAGTACCCTACCAAATGCGTTGACGTAAAGCCTATTGTTCAATCTGAAATACTTTGTTTCCGAATTAGTTTAATTCTTTGCAGTGCCAATGTGTTTTGTTTGTTTGTCTGCTTTTGTTTGATTTGAAGTGAAGGTTTTGCTTGGTTTGATGTGACCCTATCCTGTCACTAGGCCGTGTTGGAAGATGCCATACATGATCTTTCCATGCCCCAAGCGGCTGGAGACAAAATACCATTCCTTCTCCCGCCTTGCCATATGACATCATTAGACGTTCCTAAAAGTATGGGCTAAAACAGGCTCTAGCTCTGACAAGAAAAAGGAAAAAGAGAGTGCTTTAAAACCCATCGAGTTATTGTCAGCATGACATTGACTTGGCACTCTGGCGAACATACACACACACGCGCTCGCGCGCGCATGCACGCACGCACGAACACACACACACACACACACACACACACACACACACACACACACACACACACACACACACACACACATCTGTAGGATTTGTCATGATGTTCGTCCTTTATAGACGACGATGGTTCGCTTTTCATTGATCCGTGACCTTTTTTTTTAACATTGTGTTTTATGAAGTCAGACAGTGCGTTGGGTGGATACGTTAAAATAAAGATGATAACCTGCCCTCACGAGGCAAAGTGAAGGTTTCATGATACGGTGAGAGGTGGGAGGGGGGGGGGGAGGGGGGAGGGGGGCATTAAAGCCGAGGTGATGGGCAAAGGGGTGGGGAAGGGCTGGAGCATGGGGTACAATACACTTCATGATTTTATCGTAATGCTGTTTTTGTGTGAGCGGGCGTGTATGTATGCGCGCATGCGTGTGTGCGTGGATGTACATGTATATATCAGAGAGGGAGGGAGAAAGAAGGAGCACAAACATCGTTTACCTTTTGTTTTTGCTTTTGTTATGATGATGATGGTGATGATTATCATTATCATTATGATAACTACTACTACTACTACCACTACTACTGCTACTATACTACTACTACTACTACTACTACTACTACTACAGTGTCTGTGTGTGTGGTGTGTGTGTGTGTGTGTGTGTGTGTGTGTGTGTGTGTGTGTGTGTGTGTGTGCTTTTTGAGAGAGGGGGGAAACGACGACGACGACGACGACGACGACGACGACGACGACGAAGAAGAAGAAGAAGAAGAAGAAGAAGAAGTAGAAGAAGAAGAGAGCTCAAGAGGAAAGACCGAACTTTTCTTTTCCTTATGTTTTTGCGTAAGAGATAAGAATAAACGCAATTTCTTCTTCAATCTTGTTGGCCACCTTATGAAGGAGACCTTTGCTCTTCAGCTAGAAAGACCAGGGCCCACGTTAGGAGGGCGAGGCTCCGTCAAGCTGTCACCAACACACCGTGTGACCGGCCCGTGAGGCCCATTGATTGGGAAGGCAGATCGGTGCTCCAAGGAGATCGATGGGCGTTGTCACGTTTTTGCCAGTTGGGGTGCGGGAACTGTCACAAGTTAAAGTGAGTCAACGCTGGTTCTTCATTGGTGTACTCGGGGGCGAGAGGGCAGAGTGCAGGGTTGGTGGTGGGAGTGTCTCTGAGTAAGTAACGAGCACACACACTGTGATGAGTCACTTGACAAGTCCACCTGATTGGTCCCAAACACCTACCCTCTCGTACAAACTGTACAAACACACACGTCAACAAATCTATTCTGTGCCAACTCTCCCCTCTCAACCCTACCCCCCCCCCCCCCCCTTCCTTTCTCCCCCTCACTCCCTAGCGGCGTGACACAGCGAAAAATGTACATCGCGTCGTAACAATGTTGCCCGACTCTCAACCCTCTCCCTTCAACCCACTTTCTTAGAACAGCGTGAGATGCCAGGCTTAACACCATGTGTTACAAGGAAAGTTTACGTCCCGTCGTGAATACGTCACCCGTCTTCCCTCCTTCCCCCTCTGTCTCTCTCGCATATCTACTTCTCCAGTGATCTACTAATAGTGGGCACACTACAGAGAACCCTCTCCCTCTCTCTCGCTCCCCTCTCCTCCCTCCATATCCACCATCCGGACCTGACAATCGCGTGCAGGGCTGGCATGACGAAATTGTGTTAACCAGCGCTTGGCTACTTAGCATGCGTTCTTCCACCGCACTTCGTGAATTATCATACGTTGATTTTTAGGGACTACGACACAGGCTTAGTTTCACTCACTCACTATTTGCCCAATCCATGGAAAGGGATGGGAGATGACCGACAAACCCCCTCCCTATCATCGTCTTGAGTGACACACTGTTACCCTGACCCAGAACAAACTGGAAGAAACAGTTAGAATACATATAGGAGACACAGTCTCTGACATCTCTGACATCCGCTGTTCCTCAGACCAGCTGTATGTGAAGCACAAAAGACAGAAGGTGAAACCAGAGAGAGTGAATGCTTATCTTGCTCTACTCTATCACCAAGTCTAAGTTTCATTATTCTCCCAGAAATGTAAGTTGAAACTATGTTTCTACATTTTGAATCTATAATTGATTGTATGTAAGCCATGCGGTTTAGCAGTGAAACTTTGGGCCAGTACTTGGTGACATTTATCAACATGATGAATGAGTATTCTGTTGTAGTAGTTCGCTTGCCACCATGTGGTAAATGCCATCACCATGTGGTTAAGATTCTTTGTTAGCAATCTGACCACCATTCTTTGTGTACAATCTGACTTTTGCCAGTATGCAATTCTGTCTGTTAAGATGATAAGTGAATGATAAAATTTTATCAGAAAAACAGTATGCCTGTACTAGGTGAAAACTGCTGAGTTGATTCATGAATACTGGTGATTGTTGGAATGCTGTGTAGTGTATGACTTTAAGTCTGTACCACATTTGTACTTGGGCTAGGTGCATTCCAAGTTAATGTAATTTAACTCATAAAAAATGAAGAGTTATTTGACTTAATTGTTTAGCATTGTATTACTGTCTCCTACCCTTTTGTAAACTCCACTCAACCTCTAAACAAAAGTGGATATTGATAATAATAGCAAAACCATTATACTCATCAAATCCTTTGTTGGCTGAGTTCTCACACCTCTTCTGAAAGGTGGAGGGCAAATGTGTAAACTCGACAAGCCAGATTCTCAGCTAATTAACTACAGACCTGGGATTCTCTTTATCGCAGACCTGGGACCGTGGCTACGCTACATATTGTGGCTACACTACATACGTGGCTACGCTACATACCACTGGGCAAGACAGGTTGTGAAGACACACCACAGCCCAGCACTACAGCAACAGGTCTACACAGCAGGATCAGTCACTAGCCATAAGAGAGAGATCAACTGTCCTCTCCGACTTCAGATAAGTCCTGTTATTCCAATGGGACTTCAAACTCAACTCATTCAGAACTTTCCCTCAATTAATGATGAAATAGTGAGAACCAAAAATCAACCCATAGGACAGACCGGTCCATTGTTACTAACTTCAACTACTTTTCCAGGTGTAAGCATTTGTAGGCATCCTTCAGTCTCGGAAGACTGTGGAGTTGCGTTCTAGGTGTCTATTCTGGTACAGCGGCGGGTGTGGCTGGCCAGTCCGACACGGGAATGACAGTCCCTGTGGCAGAGGGCACAGATGAAGTCTGACGCTGGTCTGTCTGCCTGGGCTGCAGCCTTTCTTCTCATTCTCTTTTCCCCGTGCTGCAGAGCGAGTGTCTCTTCGAACTTGGAGAGACTTTTCTGCACAGTCTGTCTCCAGGCTGACCGTTCGAGGGCTGTTGCTTCCCAGTTGTTCTGGTCGATGTTCAAGGCTTTTAGGTCCCTCTTGCACACGTCTTTGAATCACAGCTGTGGTCTGCCTGTGGGACGTTTTCCCTGCACAAGTTCTCCATAGAGGAGGTCTTTAGGGATCCGTCCGTCATCCATACGCACGACATGGTCGAGCCAGCGCATACGTCTCTGTTTCAGCAGCGTGTACATGCTGGTGCATCCAGCTCTTTCCAGGACTGTGTTGTTTGGGACCTTGTCCTGCCAGGTGATGTTCAGAATGCGTTGGAGGCTACGCATATGAAAAGCATTGAGCTTTTGCTCTTGTCGGGCACGCAAAGTCCAAGACTCGCTGCCATACAGGAGGGTGCTCACGACGCAGGCTCTGTAGATCTGGATCTTTGTGTGTTCGGTCAGCTTGCTGTTGTTCCATGCTTTCTTTGTCAGTCTGGTCATGGTGGTAACTGCCTTGCCGATGCGCCTGTTGAGCTCTGCATCAAGTGAGAGGGTGTCTGAGATAGTTGAGCCCAGATAAACAAAGTCATGGACGACGTCTAGTTCATGGTCATTGATGCTGATGACTGGGGGAGAGTCAACATCCTGTCCCATGACCTGTGTTTTCTTCAAGCTAATGGTAAGCCCGAAGTCTTGGCAGGCATTGCTGAAGCAAGTCATGAGCTGCTGTAGGTCCTCGGCTGAGTGGGCGGTTACTGCTGCGTCGTCTGCAAAGAGGAAGTCATGCAGGCACTTCAGCTTGACTTTTGTCTTGGCTCTTAGTCTGGAGAGGTTGAAGAGCTTTCCGTCTGTCCTGGTTCGGAGGTAGATACCTTCAGCTGCAGGACCAAATGCGTGTTTCAGCATCACAGCAAAGAAGATTCCAAACAGGGTGGGAGCCAGGACGCAACCCTGTTTCACTCCGCTCCGTATATTGAAGGCAGCTGATGTTGAGCCGTCAAAGACGACAGTGCCTTTCATGTCCTCGTGGAAGGATCTGATGATGCTGAGAAGTTTGGATGGACATCCAATCTTGGGGAGGATCTTGAAGAGGCCATCTCTGCTGACCAGATCGAAAGCCTTTGTGAGATCTATGAAGGCAATGAAGAGTGGCTGCCTTTGCTCCCTACATTTCTCCTGAAGTTGTTTAAGGGAGAAGATCATATCTATAGTGGATCTGTTGGCACGGAAACCGCACTGCGATTCAGGATAAACTTGCTCTGCAAGTACTTGGAGCCTCTTCAGTACTACTCGTGTAAAGACTTTCCCAGCGATACTAAGGAGGGATATGCCACGATAATTATTGCAATCGCTTCTGTCACCTTTGTTTTTGTACAGTGTGACGACGTTAGCGTTGATGTTTAAAGTACAAAAAAATGGACATGTCTATTGTAAACTAACTTTAACCGCTTAGCCATGTGTAAGCCAGTAAAGTTGACGTGTGAAAGTGCAGTTAACTTGTGTCGTTCTTTGTTGTTCAGTCAGTGTTGAATGTTTGAACTTCTCTCTAATACCGTTTGTCGGAGCTGCTGTCACGCTCACCACGAGTTTCTTTCTACCAGGCTACGTGACTGTGAGGAATAGACTTAACCGTTTACCTGTAACCACGAATTTTAGCTGCCAGTGACAGGCAACTCCTTCTCCCTACAGTCATGGCGATGATCACACAGTGTGTCTGCCCAGCTAGCTTGAAAAAGCTTATAGGATTCTAACACTATGTATTCTTCTTCAATGAATATATGGAGATGCCTGTCTGTCGCCTATGAAAAGAAAAAGAAAAAGAAACGGCCGAAGGTGCCAGTGGGACTAGCAGAAGTGCCGAACCAAGCAGTCGGGACCAGTCATAACCATCCTTGGAAACCTCAACTTCCTTGGCATAGGATGCAGGCACTCACAAAATATTCCATTCATACGTCAAGGGACATAACTGCTCCCTACCAGACGCCATTGTGTGATGGCTATTGGACACGACATTACAGAACCTTCCCATGGGTCTATTAGCGCGCATTTCTTGACTGCAGAGCCCGGATGCAAAAAAACCGCCATCACCATGCAAAGTGCTTCGCGCATCTCTCGGCTTCACTTGTAGCTGTTTGGCTGATAGATTAAACCAGTGTAACTTGACAAGCCAGACTTTCGCCACACGTTCTTACATGCCCTTAGAAGGAAGGGGGTCTTGGGTTGCAGGCTTTCCCGCCGTCAACACGACTTTCACTGTGAGCAGTGGGTTTTTCCTCACTATCACTGGTCCTTTCCCCACAGCTCTCTCTCTCTCTCTCTCTCTCTCTCTCTCTCTCTAAAAATGGTGAAGATGAGGTACATTTTCTTCTTTCGATGTGAAGCTTACGCATTACTTAAAGATAAATATGTATCAAAGCATTTAAAGGTTAACTGGCCAACCGAGGTAAAGTGCCGACATTTATCGTGTCGTGAGGAAATCAGAGTCATTCGTGATGTAGCTATGTATATTTTTTATGCACTGGGGCACAGGGAAGAACATATTATTGCTACAAATTTAAGTTGATTCCTATCATCCATCTGTTTGGATAGCCACTACATTGTTTGCGTGTACCTATGTTTACAGGCTGGAGGCCTAATATTAAAACAGTCATTGTCATTCTCTCTCTCTCTCTCTCTCTCTCTCTCTCTCACACACACACACACACACACACACACACACACACACACACACACACACACACACACACACACCATAAACACACACATGGAAGTGACAGTGGGACCCAGAGAGGGACGAACGGAGAGGTCTTTCCATGAGGTCGCCGAACAGCCTCCCCTTCAGTGGAATCGGGTCTGGTGCTCTTGCCTGTCAAGATATTGTACAATGGTTGCAGAAGGCTATCGCTCACTGTGTGACAGTAGCACCTGTCCCATCGTCCGATCCACGAGTTGCTGTTGAGACGTTTGGGTGTTCATTCTGTTGCACCCAGACCAAAGTCTGGACATAATCACTTGGTCAGCTCTGCCAAGACGGCGGGTGGCTGCCAGTCGGGTTCTCGTTTGGGTGCCGTTCCTTCGACTTTCTTTTTTAGTCTGTTATATTCAGACTGAATGTCCACCATCTATTTCCGATGATATAGCACACACACACACACACACACACACACACACACACACACACACACACACACACACACACACACACCCCATCAGAACCACGCAGGTTATCGTGGGTTTTGATTATATGACCCACGGTTATGATTTGTAGTTGATGACTGAAGTCAATTTTCAATTACGCTGTCTCCACAAAATTGTAGGACTTTGTCAATAAAACATGACCCCCACATCTGCACCAAACATATTTCTTTTGTGTCCTTAATTAGGAGTAAAACACATAATCAAGGTTTTCTTCCTTCAGTAAAAGTATGGGTCATTGTAAACCCAAGGTTTCCGGCAAGGCTTTATTTCTATACAAAAAGCGTGGGTCCCATAGAGTCCCACGACGTACGTCAAGACTTTAGTTCTATACGAAAAGCGTGGGTCCACATAGAGACCCACGACGTACGTCAAGGCTTTAGTTCTATACGAAAAGCGTGGGTCCACATAGAGACCCACGACGTACGTCAAGGCTTTAGTTCCATACGAAAAGCGTGGGTCCACATAGAGAACCACGACGTACGTCAAGGCTTTAGTTCTATACAAAAAGCGTGGGTCCCATCGAGACCCACGACGTACGTCAAGGCTTTAGTTCTATACAAAAAGCGTGGGTCCACATAGATACCCACGACGTACGTCAAGGCTTTAGTTCTGTACAAAAAGCACGGGTGCCCAGAGACCCACGACGTGTGGCGCGCAAAATTTTAGACAACGTGCTAGAAAAGGGGCTTGGAAAATAGCAATATTTCTGTTGGACACCAGCAAGATTCGAACCATCAACAAACACTTGGCTGTAAACTCGGCGCTCTAATCCACTGAGCCAATCTGACACTCCATCGACGTGTCTTTGTGGGGAAAAGGGGGTTTTGATGGAAGTCTAGCATCTCCTACGGGGTGAGGGGGTCTGTTGTTCTTCCTGTTGCTGGTGGTCTTTCTGTCTGGCCGGGCCGTCAGCTGGTGTGTTTAGACAGGGCCCTCTGTGGGCGGCCCTCTGTCTAGCCAGGTCAGCCAGGGCTGTTTGTCTAGCCAGGTCAGCCAGGGCTGTTTGTCTAGCCGGGTCAGCCAGGGCTGTTTGTTTGGGCAGGTCAGCCAGGGCTGTTTCTTTGGGCAGGTCAGCCAGGGCTGTTTGTCTAGCCAGGTCAGCCAGGGCGTCAGGACATGGGGGCCATCGAGTCCCCGCTGGTGCTGCGTTTAGACATCACACAGGACTGTGAGAACGTCTGTGAAGGTGGCTGACTACTTTAGGGTCTTGTC
>CM065719.1:86365388-86377888 GCA_033310375.1 Conus canariensis
GAGAGAGAGGAGAGAGAGAGTAAACAAGAGAGAACACAACAGCACACATAACAACACACACACACACACACAACACACACACACACACACACACACACGTACGCCCCACCACGCACGACGCACCAGCACGCACGCACGCATGCACAGACACACACACACACACACACACACACATACACACACACTACACACACACACACACAACGTACGTACGCACGTACGCATGCACGCACGCACACACGCACGCACGCACGCACGCGCGCACGCACGCACGCACGCACACACACACACACACGTACGTACGCACGCACGCACACGCACACGCACCCCCCCCCCCCCCCCACCACACACACACAAACGGGGCCGAGTGTGGAAGGTGGGGATGCTGGGTTGGAGGAACTCTATTCCATGGACACACACACACACACACACACACACACACACACACACACACACACACACACACACACACGCACGCACACACACGCACACACACACACACGCACACACACACACACGCACACACACACACACACACACACACACACACACACACACACACACCACACACACACACACACACACACACACACACACACACAACACACACACACACAACACAACACAACACAACACACACACACACACACACACACACACACACACACACACATACACACACACACGCTCGCGCGCGCGCGCACGCACGCACGCACGCAGCACAACACACAGACACACACACACACACACACACACACACACACACACACACACACACACACACACACACAACACGCACACGCACATACACACACAAAACAAACATGGTGATATTTTGAGACGAGTTTGATTTTGTATGGAGAGTCCCAAATATTCTGATATTCACAGAAGAATGTTGTCTCCATTATTTTCCAGCGTCTGTGTTCTACATGTTGTAACCTGCCATGGCCAGCTAAGTGCAGTCGCTAAGTTTTAAAAACGTTCACAAGAACGTCTGCAATAGTGTGTAGCATAGTTTCACGAGATTAAAAACAATATGTTACACGTATATTACTTTCCAGTGCAGATGTTATACAAAATCCACTTTCGCAGGCCCATCCTGCGAGCTGCAATCTCCCACACGCCAGCGGGAGTCACACGGGTTAATTCAATCTGTAGGGATCGACAAGAGGAGGAGTTGGGCGGAAAAGCGGCATGCCATATTGTATAACTACACTGCCAAGGGAAGGGGGGGAATCATAGAGCTGACCTCTGTGGTGCTGGTGCTGGTGGTGGTGGTGGGAGTGAGAGGGATGTGTGTGTGTGTGGGGGTGTGGGGGTGGGGGAGAAGTTTTGTATGACGAGTCAACATTACAAGAACCGTTCAGCTAACGCTACTTCTATCTTTTTTCTGCTTTTCTCTACATTTCGTTACATTTTCCACTTTTTAAAAAAAATAACTTTTCCTTCTTTTTCTGTTTTCTTTACCTTTACCAAGCCCTTGGTACTTCTTTACTTTCAATACCTTTTTCTACCCCCCCCCCCCTCCCCCCGCCCCCAACTCCCACCCAAGGAAATTTTCTGACTTTTGCTGATTTCTCTACCGGTCCCTAGTTTTTGCTGTTTTTTTTCCCCTGTTTTCTCTCTGTTTTCCAACTTCACCTGTTTTCCCTACCTTTTCCAACTTTTCTTCATTTTACTTGCCTTTTCCGTCTTTTCCCGTTTCCTCTACTTTTTCTCGTTTTACTTGCCTTTTCAACCTTTTCCAGTTTTCTCTACCTTTTCCAGATTTTCCTGTTTTTCCCTGCCTTCTCTAACTGTTCCTTTTTTTACCCACCCTTTTCAACGTTTCTGGGTTTTCCCTACCTTCTCTAACTGTTCCTATTTTACCCACCCTTTTCAACGTTTCTGGGTTTTCCCTCCTTCTCTAACTGTTCCTATTTTACCCACCCTTTTCAACGTTTCTGGGTTTTCCCTACCCTCTCTAACTGTTCTATTTTACCCACCCTTTCAACGTTCTGGTTTTCCACCTCTCAACTGTTCCTATTTTACCCACCCTTTTCAACGTTTCTGGGTTTTCCCTACCTTCTCTAACTGTTCCTATTTTACCCACCCTTTTCAACGTTTCTGGGTTTTCCCTTCTACCTTTTCCTACTGTTCTTGTTCCCCACCTTTTCCACTTGTTCCCCCATTCCGTAGCTTTTCTAACTCCTCCTCTTTTGCCTGCATTTCATAACGCTTCCTGTTCTCCCTGACTATGAACACTTTTCCTGGTGTCTTTTCCCGTTTTCTTGTTTTCTCTGCCTTTTCCAACTTTCTTGTGTTTCCTACCGTTACTACTTTGTGTTATCTTGTCCACCTTTTTCATGTTTTCCTAACGTTTTCTTTTCTTTTGTATTTGTTTTATCGTTTTTCAGCTTTCCCCTTTTTTTCTTCCTTTTCTAAACTTTTCCTACGTTCCCTACCTTTTCCCACGTTTCTCTCTTTTTCCCGTTTTCCCTCCGATTCCTCATCTGTTCGTACTTTTCCCTACTTTATCTATTCCCCATCTATTTGTACTTTTCCCTACTTTATCTATTCCCCATCTCTTCGTACTTTTTCCCCTACTTTATCTATTCCCCATCTCTTCGTACTTTCCCCCTACTTTATCTATTCCCCATCTATTTGTACTTTTCCCTCTACTTTATCTATTCCCCATCTTTCGTACTTTTCCCCTACTTTATCTATTCCCCATCTCTTCGTACTTTCCCCCTACTTTATCTATTCCCCATCTGTTCGTACTTTCCCCCCTACTTTATCTATTCCCCATCTCTTCGTACTTTTTCCCCTACTTTATCTATTCCCCATCTGTTCGTACTTTCCCCCCTACTTTATCTATTCCCCATCTCTTCGTACTTTTTCCCCCTACTTTATCTATTCCCCATCTTTCGTACTTTCTCCCCCTACTTTATCTATTCCCCATCTTTGTACTTTCCCCCCTACTTTATCTATTCCCCATCTGTTCGTACTTTTCCCTACTTTATCTATTCCCCATCTTTGTACTTTTCCCCTATTTATCTATTCCCATCTGTTCGTACTTTTCCCCTACTTTATCTATTCCCCATCTGTTCGTACTTTTCCCCTACTTTATCTATTCCCATCTTTCGTACTTTTCCCCTACTTTATCTATTCCCCATCTGTTCGTACTTTTCCCCCTACTTTATCTATTCCCCATCTGTTCGTACTTTCCCCTACTTTATCTATTCCCCATCTGTTCGTACTTTCCCCCTACTTTATCTATTCCCCATCTGTTCGTACTTTCCCCTACTTTATCCATTCCCCATCTTTTCGTACTTTCCCCTACTTTATCTATTCCCCATCTGTTCGTACTTTCCCCCTACTTTATCCATTCCCCATCTGTTCGTACTTTCCCCCCTACTTTATCCATTCCCCATCTGTTCGTACTTTCCCCCTACTTTATCCATTCCCCATCTGTTCGTACTTTCCCCCCTACTTTATCCATTCCCCATCTGTTCGTACTTTCCCCCCTACTTTATCCATTCCCCATCTGTTCGTACTTTCCCCCCTACTTTATCCATTCCCCATCTGTTCGTACTTTCCCCCTCACTTTATCCATTCCCCATCTGTTCGTACTTTCCCCCCTACTTTATCCATTCCCCATCTGTTCGTACTTTCCCCCCTACTTTATCTATTCCCCATCTGTTCGTACTTTCCCCCCTACTTTATCCATTCCCCATCTGTTCGTACTTTCCCCCCTACTTTATCCATTCCCCATCTGTTCGTACTTTCCCCCCTACTTTATCTATTCCCCATCTGTTCGTACTTTCCCCCTACTTTATCTATTCCCCATCTGTTCGTACTTTCCCCCTACTTTATCCATTCCCCATCTGTTCGTACTTTCCCCCTACTTTATCCATTCCCCATCTGTTCGTACTTTCCCCCTACTTTATCTATTCCCCATCTTTTCGTACTTTCCCCCTACTTTATCCATTCCCCATCTGTTCGTACTTTCCCCCTACTTTATCTATTCCCCATCTGTTCGTACTTTACCCTACTTTATCTATTCCCCATCTGTTCGTACTTTCCCCCTACTTTATCTATTCCCCATCTGTTCGTACTTTCCCCCTACTTTATCCATTCCCCATCTGTTCGTACTTGTCCTGTTTTCATTCTCTTTTGCTGCTGTTCTCTATTTTTCCCTACCGTTTCCTACTTTAAAAATATAATAACAGCATGAACAACAATCTTTGCCTGCAAATTTTTTTTTCTAAAAAAAAAATACCTTTCTTACCTTTTTATACTTTGCTACCTTTTCTAACATGATGATAATGCTAATGCTGATAATAACACAAGTACTAATGCTAATGAAAACAACAATACTGATAATTATAATATCAGTAAAATAATGATGATGATAATATTAGTAATGATAATGATAATAATAATAATAATAATAACAATGATAACAGTAATGATACTGATAATAATAATAATAATGATATCGTTATTTGTGGTAATGGTGGTGGGGTGGTGGTGGTGGTGGGTGGTGGTGGGAGTTGTGGAGGTGAGATCACCTTCATAAAGCATATCCTCGATTAGACACCAAGCTCTAGCCGCTTTACAATCCAAGCTCTAGTTTACACAACGGGTTGCCTACCTAGGTTGAGCCGACTGAAAAGCTGCCTGCTGGCGGTAAACTTGGTCGTTGTCCTTGTCGCCCAGTGTGTTGTCAGCCACTTAGTTCTTCCCTCATTCCTTCCATTAATACAGAGGGTACATGCTATGTGTGTGCGTGTCAACCTTTCGAATGGCCAAACTGACGTCTTTCTCTTCCGGAAACTGGCAATGGAATTGTACGTGTGCTTAAAATGTCATGCGTGCGTTCACACACAGAACCATTTGAAGAACTTTTCGGGAGTCAGAATCAATGTTAATTCCCAGGGGGGAAATCCCGTTTTACCTAAACGGCGCGACTGAGATGCGAACTCGCGATCCCAGGATCCCCCGACATTGTTCTCTCTCTCTCTCTCTCTCTCTCTCTCTCTCTCTCTCTCTCTCTCTCTCTCTCTCTCCTCTCTCTCTCTCTCTCTCTCTTTAATCATTTCCTATTTCCTAGACTTGTTCCCATTCCATTCCCCCCCCCCCCCCCCCCCCGTGCCATTCTAACTTTTCCTTTTTTTTTCTTTCCCTTTCCCTCATTTTCTGCCTTTTCCATGTTTCTTTTTTCTTCTACCTTTCCTATATTTCCGTCCTACATTTTCTGACATTTTCTAGTCTTTCCCAAGCATAGCTTTCACTTATAATCGTTATATTTCTCAATCTTACCCTCGCCGGAAATTGGGAGTCGTTACTTGATGAGTAGATAAAAGTTGCATGATGTAATGACTGTAAAGGCTGTAAGGGCTGTAATGACTGTAAGGGCTGTAATGACTGTAAGGGCTGTAATGACTGTAAGGGCAGCAATGACTGTAAGGGCTGTAATGACTGTAATGACTGTAAGGGCTGTAATGACTGTAAGGGTAGCAATGACTGTAAGGGCTGTAATGACTGTAAGGGCTGTAATGACTGTAAGGGCTGTAATGACTGTAATGACTGTAAGGGCTGTAATGGCTGTAATGACTGTAAGGGCTGTAATGACTGTAAGGGCAGCAATGACTGTAAGGGCTGTAATGACTGTAATGACTGTAATGGCTGTAATGACTGTAAGGGTAGCAATGACTGTAAGGGCTGTAATGACTGTAAGGGCTGTAATGACTGTAATGACTGTAAGGGCTGTAATGGCTGTAATGACTGTAAGGGCTGTAATGACTGTAAGGGCAGCAATGACTGTAAGGGCTGTAATGACTGTAAGGGCTGTAATGACTGTAAGGGCTGTAATGGCTGTAAGGACTGTAATGGCTGTAATGACTGTAAGGGCTGTAATGGCTGTAATGACTGTAAGGACTGTAAGGGCTGTAATGACTGTAAGGGCTGTAATGGCTGTAATGACTGTAAGGGCTGTAAGAGCTGTAATGACTGTAAGAGCTGTAATGACTGTAAGGGCTGTAATGACTGTAAGTGCGGTGGACTAGGAGGGTTCATCGTGTCCCACACACGGCGTGATGGACGGCAGGGCCCATCTCTCTGCTTCCGCCGCCTTAACCTTCCCTGACCTAAATCACGTACCCATTTAATGACGGGTGGACAGAGATGGTTTCCGAACGTCCGACTTCACGTGTGGTTCGAACTAACGACCGTCAGTTCCCCAGGCAAATGATCTGACCACTTGACCACGAGTTAAGGCTGAAATAGCTATGATGAGAAAAGTGGTGTTGACAAAAAGACACGTGTCATAATAAGTAGTATTGACTGAAAGACACAGGTGGTAAACAGTAGTGTTGACTGAACGATACATGTAGTAAACAGTATTATTGATTGAACGACACATGTAGTAAAAAGTAGTGTTTTTTTATTGAACAATTTTTCGTTTTTTACAAGACAAATGCAAAGCACAAATATGCACACATCAATAGAAAGGAATAACAACGAAAGTAAAGGTGATAGTTAAATAAAAGTACCTATTCCAGAAACAGCATTGAACACAGCACTTTGATAGTCAAGCATGGATTCGACAATACTGGTAATAAGACTATTTAGCAACTAGTAGCTGGTGAATCAGTAAATGCTATCATCATTTCTATGAGCACAGTTGATTTATAACACTAGTTTACATAGGCATTATATTGACACAAAGAGCTATGTGTAGTAATTCCAATAGTTATAACTTCAAAAAGAAATAAAGACATTGATACATGAGACATTCACGTTGTCATTCTTTCTAATAACGACACCAAATGACCTCTATGATGAGTGCACACACACACACACACACACACACACACACACACACACACACACACACACACACACACACACACACACACACACACACGAACACACATGTGTATATAAGCACTACATAAACACCGGCAAGTGGTGTAAGGAAAGCAGTGCGAATCTAATGTGGCATGGGTCGTTGGGACAAGAGAGGGATATCATTACATTGTAAAGCACTCAAATTCCTTTACCAAAGTATATAAAACAGTCCAGTCTCACAATTGTAAATAACATGAGAAAAGGTAAGTTATACACTTCCATACATGTAGGTGCTCACACATCACAAAGGAAGCTAAGGTATAACAGGGTAATAAGGCAACCAATTTTCCTCAAATTGTCCTAGACTATGATTAAGAAAAGCCAAATATTTTTCATGTTTGAATCTGTGTCCTAATACTGTGAGAAAGGCATGTAGGTCCGGAGGGGAATTTTGTAATTTGCATTTGTAAATGTAACACTTGGCAAAGAGCAGAACAAAATCAATAGCTTTATCCGTTTTCACATGCTGTTTGGTACCAAATAAAACCAACTCTTTGTCAATAATGAAGTTGTCACAGTGCTGACATTTATTTTTTAATAGACTTTGCAGATTTCTCCAGAACCTCTGTACAATAATGCAGTCAAAAAGCATATGATAAATGGTCTGCTCATCGACTTCACAGAAGTTACAGATAGGGATTCAATAATTTTACACAGAAATAAATACCTCTGTGTTGGGAGCAATCTGTGCAAAAGTCTGCATTGAAACCATCTAAGCTGCACATCTGTAGAAGCCAAAAAGTAGAAGTAAAAAGTAGTGTTGACTGAACGACACATGTAGTAAAAAGTAGTGTTGAATGAACGACACATGTAGTAAACAGTATTATTGATTGGACGACACATGTAGTAAAAAGTAGTGTTGACTGAACGACACATGCAGTAAAAAGTAGTGTTGACTGAACGACACATGTAGTAAAAAGTAGTGTTGAATGAACGACACATGCAGTAAAAAGTAGCGTTGACTGAACGACTATGCATGTAGTAAAAAGTAGGATGACTGAACGACACATGTAGTAAAAAGTAGCGTTGACTGAACGACACACGGTAGTAAACGGTATTACTGATTGGACGACACATGTAGCAAAAAGTAGTGTTGACTGAACAACACATGTAGTAAAAAGTAGCGTTGACTGAACGACACATGTAGTAAACAGTATTACTGATTGGACGACACATGTAGCAAAAAGTAGTGTTGACTGGACGGTACATGTAGTAAAAAGTAGTGTTGATTAAACGACACATGTAGTAAAAGTAGCGTTGACTGAACGACACATGTAGTAAAAAGTAGCGTTGACTGAACGACACATGTAAGTAAAAAGTAGCGTTGACTGAATGACGTACGTGGTAAAAGTAGTGTTGACTGAATCACACATGTAGTAAAAGAAAGTAGAGTTGGACTGAACAACACATGTAATGAAAAAAAAAACAGTAGCTTTGACTGAACGACACATGTAGTGAAAAGTAGTGTTGACTGAACGACACATGTAGTAAAAAGTACTGTTGACTGAAACGACACATGTAGTAAAAAGTAGTGTTGACTGAACGACACATGTAGTGAAAAGTAGTGTTGACTGAACGACACATGTAGTAAAAGTACTGTTGACTAAACGACACATGTAGTAAAAAGTAGTGTTGACTGAACGACACATGTAGTAAAAAGTAGTGTTGACTGAACGACACATGTAGTGAAGAGTAGTTTGACTGAACGACACATGTAGCGAAAAGTAGTGTTGACTGAACGACACATGTAGTGAAAAGTAGTGTTGACTGAACGACACATGTAGTGAAAAGTAGTGTTGACTGAACGACACATGTAGTAAAAAGTAGTGTTGACTAACGACACATGCAGTAAAAAGTAGTGTTGACTAAACGACACATGTAGCAAAAAGTAGCGTTGACTGAACGACACGTGTAGTAAAAAGTAGCGTTGACTGAACGACACATGTAGCAAAAAGTAGCGTTGACTGTAGTGAAAAGTAGTGTTGACTGAACGACACATGTAGTAAAAAGTAGCGTTGACTGAACGACACATGTAGTAAAAAGTAGCGTTGACTGAACGACACATGTAGTAAAAAGTAGTGTTGACTGAACGACACATGTAGTAAAAAGTAGTGTTGACTGAACGACACATGCACTACATATCAGCGATGGCTAAGCGACACAGACGTAGCCTGCTGTAGCTCTGACTGAACGATGTCACAGTGCACACAAACAACGCTGAATCAGGATGAAAAATATGGGTAGAGGAAGGGCAGAGGGGTTGACGGCAGTGGGTGGAGGATGAAAGATTGGGTAGAGGTGGTGGGCGGGGGGGGGGGGGGATTGAGCGCAGTGGGTGGGGTATGGAAGGGAATCTGATGCGGGGCACAGGGATGGGTAAAGTGGGAAAAAGCCGATGGGTAGAGAGGGCAGAGGGGCTAAAGCGGCAGTGGGTGGGTGGGGGGGCAGAGGGGGGTATGGAAGGGAAGCTGTGGCGGGGCACGGGATGGGTTAGTGGGGGAAAGCGATGGGGTAGAGGAGGGCAGAGGGGGCTTGAGCGGCAGTGGGTGGGTGGGGGGGAGGGGGGTATGGAAGGGAAGCTGATGGCGGGGCACAGGGGATGGGTTAGTGGGGAAAAGCCGAAGAGGCGTGGGGGACAGGGGTAGGGATCGGGTGGTGTGTGGGGGGGGGGGGGGGGGACGTGGATGTATTAACCATGAGAAATGGAGCTTGACAACGATGTGTCACTCAAAGGCGTGAGAGAGCGCTGCAACAGAAGACAGAACAGTATTACTGTGACGTACGATATCTGACGGGTCCCTCTTCCTGCGGGAAAAAAAGAGTTCCTGAATAGTTGATGAGACCAGGGCGTTTCAGGTGTCAGCGGACTTGGTCGGCATCTTCCAGACTTTCTCCGAATGCTAACGATATTCTGTGGTGTTTATCCTCATGCTGTCAGAGGGGAACAGCACAACACTGCATACAAAGAAGCTGAATCAAACACTAAGTTGTTCTAAATCGTACTTCGCTTGTATGTTATAATTAAGAAAAGAAAATAAATGCGCTGATTGGTTAGATCCAGAAATTAGAGATTTGGGAAACAGCGTCGATCAGTACTCTTCTCAGATAGGAGATAAATGATTAGAGCGGTGACATGTGTGATGAATTCATTCACCTCCTTAACCAGAGCTCAATTACTGATGTGACTGTTCATAACAGTGAGCATATGATTGTACCTGACTGATGGATGGCAGAAAGTGCAAGCTCAGGAGGCAAAGAACGTGGCAAAAGAAAACCTTATGGTCAGAGAACAAACAGGGCAAACATAAACCAGGAGGCAAAGAACGTGGCAAAAGAAAACCTTATGGTCAGAGAACAAACAGGGCAAACATAAAGCAGGAGGCAGTGCACGTGGCAAAAGAAAACCTTAGGATCAGAGAACAAACAGGGCAAACATAAACCAGGAGGCCGGGGACGTGGCCAGCAGAAATGAAGTGGTGGTCAAAGTCCAAACGGAGAGCAGAGAGAGACATGCTAATACAGGAGTTGGAGAAAGAAGATGCCAAGAGAATCCAGGAGGTAGTCCAGCAAGGCCAACGTACACAGGCAGTGGAGGACGTGGGAAAATGCATTCCAAAAACTCTCAGCTAGATGGAATGTGGCACATGGCACCTGTAAGGATCAGCTTCATCCCCTGCTCTGGAATTGAAACCTGGTGCGTGGGGAAATCAGGTAAACCTGCATGTCCACTCTGCAAACAGTGCAGCGTGCCCTGAGTTCATGTCAAACAACAATAACCCACAGAAGGCATATGGAAACACAACCGAGTTTTTAAGGAGATTGCATATCCGATGAACACTGCCAGAGAAAAGACTACGCCACGAAAAGGTCCAGCAACGATGTTGTACACGGCAGGGGGTTCAGCAACGATGTTGTACACGGCAGGGGGTACAGCAACGATGTTGTACACGGCAGGAGATGGCGACTCATGGGTGGAACGACCCGTGTCATCAAGAACATACAAGTGTAGGTCAGATGTAGGAGTGGTGGATTGGGAGTGTACAGCAGACCTTCCAACATGGAAAAAACACCGTCATCACCAGGAAGAGTGGCATGAGACTGGATATTATATTGCACTCAGACTCATCGAAATCGAACTCGCCGTGTCATACGAAAGCAGAATAATGCGAACAATGTCAGTCTAACCAGCAGCAGGAGGTAATCTGGCTCCAAGCTAAAGCCCTCGCCACAGAGGCTGGAGCAAGGGAGTTTGTAGGTACATCAGCCTTTGATCTCACAAAATAGCTCTCGATTTCTGGTAGAAAGAAGTTCAGAATCCTAAAAGTCATGGCAAAGGCCGCTGGATCTAGTCGAGGAGGAACGAAATTCAACTTCACAACGCTTTAATCTCTCAGCTTAAAGCAGATGTCGATAGCGACGTGGGCGAGATATCTGTCCATCTATCCAGAAGTTTTGGGGTCGAATCCCGGCAGTGCCAGGGAAAGCGTCTAACAGCAGAGGGGCATCTCAGCGTCATGACCCGAATGAGGCACGGCCCCTGTACAATGTCAGACGTTCGGGGCAGAACACCTGTCGGAGTGGGGATTCTTCCCTGAAGATCCTCTGCTGACAAGTTCTCCATGGAGGATTTTTTGTTTGTTTGTTTGTTTGTTTGTTTGTTTGTTGTTGTTTTTTGTTTTTTGTTCCATAGATGGGAGTAGTAAGGTGTCTGGGTGGGGCACAACAGCAGGTGATAGAGAAACATTGGGGAGAGAGGGAAACAGAGGTGCATAGGGAAGGAAGGAAGGAAAGGGAATGGAGTCTCAAGAGGGAGGAGAGGGAAAATGGGGAGCTGACGAGGGGGGTTGCAGAAGGGAGAGAAGTGGGTCGTAAGAAAAAAAAAAAAAAGGGGGGGGGGAGGGGGGGGAGAGAAAGTGGTGTGGTGTTCCCACCTTGCCCTATCCCCAACACCACTTCTGTTTCCTTCTCTCCATCATTTTTCCCTGTTGTCGGCTAGTCTGACCCAACCAGTCACTACACTGCTCCTGAACACATCATGACCCAGCCCATGGTGACCCAACCAGTCACTACACTGCTCCTGAACACATCATGCACCCAGCCCATGGTGACCCAACCAGTCACTAACTGCTCCTGAACACATCATGTACCCAGCCCATGGTGACCCAACCAGTCACTGAAGTGCTCCTGAACACATCATCACCCAGCCCATGGTGACCCAACCAGTCACTAAGTGCTCCTGAACACATCATACACCCAGACCATGGTGACCCAACCAGTCACTGAAGTGCTCCTGAACACATCATACACCCAGCCCATGGTGACCCAACCAGTCACTGAAGCTGCTCCTGAACACATCATACACCCAGCCATGGTGACCCAACCAGTCACTACACTGCTCCTGAACACATCATACACCCAGCCATGGTGACCCAACCAGTCACTAACTGCTCCTGAACACATCATGCACCCAGAACCATGGTGCCTAACCAGTCACTACACTGCTCCTGAACACATCATGCACCCAGACCATGGTGACCAACCAGTCACTGAACTGCTCCTGAACACATCATGCACCCAGCCCATGGTGACCTAACACAGTCACTACA
>CM065719.1:86382888-86402888 GCA_033310375.1 Conus canariensis
TAAACACCACAGGAATGTTCGTTATTGAACGTGCCCAGCCTTACCTCCGTTGGTCCAGTGTCATCTCATTTGGCCCTCGTGACTCTGCCTCCAACGTTTGTTTGTCTATCAGCACGATTAGTGTCTATCTTAACGAATTTTGTCTTACCGATCTTTGTCAAAACTTTCGAGTATGGCCCAGGGACGAACCCTTTCAATCTCAGTCGGGATCCGTCATTTGGATCCGGATCAGTCGACAAATCCGCCACACACAAAAAGCAACAACAACAACAAAAAATACTGGTCCCGATTTTAACCCATGTTCTTCCCACCTCATCGTCTGTGCCATTCCTGGGGCATTAACCCCTACGCTGCTGATTCCGACTCATCGGCCACAGTCACACCCTGGCTTGTCCCGTTACAGCCCTGGTACCGGCAGGAGAATCAGAGTCAGTCATCAGAAATCAGGCAGACCACCGGAGAAGATACTGCATGCTGCCGAGTCTCTTCGGTGGTGTTCAGCGACGCTGTTTTGAACCATACTACGCAGGAAACCACCTTCTGTGCCCCATGCTGATGCACAATGATTGCTTTGTCGCGGAGCCAGCGTGAGTGTGAGTGTGCGTCCCCCCCCCCACCCACTCACGAGGGCCCCCACCACGTCCGCCCACTTACAGTCCACAGCAAACTTGCCGATACCAGCGATCTCCACACGAACTCACCAACAGCGTAGAAGACGTGGAGTAGAAATGAGGTCACCATAAGGCCATGAAGGGCCACAGAAATTAAGAAGACGTTTTACGCTGATGGATGAGGTTGGGGATGATGGAGATTGCACGATAGAGTTCCGTTCTGGTCTGAGACTGTATGACAGGGCGACACTCTACGCTTACTTTCATAGTATATCCTGGCATCAACCAGGCCCGAGAGTTGCAGACACCTGAAGTGTTGGTGAGGCTGTTCAGCAACACTCTAAGCACGCATCCACTGTGGGGTGCCCAATCCAGAGCAAAGCAATCTCAGTTCTGGGAAATAGTCGGTCACAGGCCTAAAAATTCCACGAATGTAAATGGCTGTAGTGGGAATCAAACCCACGGCCTCCCAGCCGGGAATCCGCAACGCTGATCACTGCGCCACAACGGCAGGTGATTTTAACCAAACTCGGTGGATAAGATGGCCAAAGAATGAAGCCATTCAATTTTGGTCCGAATCCGTGATAACGATCCGGATCAGATTACAGATCCAGGATCTGTTCCCATCATTGATAGGACGATTACAAATGTTCATCTGAACAGGAACACAGTGAAGTCACTGTCACGAATTGATGACTGTCTACGAAGTGGTATGATTTCATGAAATATGAAAACTTTCCAATGATGAAGACCTCCATACTTTGCATTTTACATGTTCCTTTAAAAAAAAATGGCGTGGTGGGGGATGGGGTGGTAACTCCTCCAGTTCATACCAGTTATTAATTCCCTTGACAGAAAAAAAAGTGTTTATCACATGACTTGATTCAAAGAGTAGAACCAATATTCGTCCAAATTGGACGGAGATCTCCGTTCTTCCGAGTGCTCTTTAAGCGTCATACTCTGTTGTTTCAGCGCGAGGAAGCCCTTTAAAGAATGAGAAAAAGCTGCACCCCTTTTTTTGTTTCTTCCTTTCTCTCAGTCATTTCTGTGTGTGTGTGTGTGTGTGTGTGTGTGTGTGTGTGTGTGTGTGTGTGTGTGTGGGGTGTGATGTGTGTGTGTGTGTGTGTGTGTGTGTGTGTGTGTGTGTGTGTGTTGTGTGTGTGATCCCAGGCAGCAGAGGAGTCGGACCCTGGCGCCGTGATGTACATCATCGTGGTGCTGGTCTTCTACTCCACGGGGGTCATGGTGATGATCGTCCGCTACCTGCGTACGGAGAAGAAGGAGCTGGAGGAGGAGGTGACGCTGGAGAACTTCTTCAAGAGCATGCCGGACAAGCGCACGGAGAAGGAGTACCGCGTCAACCGCATGGCCATCCACGCCTTCCACACCCTCACCTCCATCTCCTACGAAGACGACCAGCTGGACGGCCTCGACCTGGGCTCCGACACCGAGACCGACTCACGTGACCGGAAGTCGTCCGACGCCACGTCGTCGCAGCCGTTGCTGGCCAACGATTTATGACGCCAGAAGCGGCGGACGAGGTTCTGCAAGGTGTTCTCCGTGCACTACGAGAACGGCGAGGTGCTGCAGAGGAAGGAGGGGGAGTCCAGGTCCAGACCCACCCTTCAGAAGGCCAAGAGCACCGTGAGCCGAATGGAGAACTCCTCCCTGGGGTCCTCGTCCCCGCTCAGAGACCGGTCCGGCGACCCCAGGTTCAAGCGCCACTCTCTGCAGCCAGTGGGCGCCGCCAGAAAGCAGACCTCGTGCCGCTCCCTCATGGAGCGACGCCGGGACGTCTGGTGCAGGTCCTTCTCCACCACGGACAAGCCCTGCGACTCTCCGCCGCCGATACATGAAACGAATGATGACGACAGTGACAGTGACACTGGACCCCACCACCGGCGGACGAGTGCGGACAGTAAACCCAGTAAGCCTCGGAACGAAAACTCGCCAGTCTCGGATTCTACGCTGAACTCGAATCCTAACGAGAACACGTGTTCAAGAGTGAGCTCCGAGTGTACGAAAGGTGCAGATCTTCCGCTGAAGGCGAACAGCGGTGCCGAATGCGACGAACGACTGCTGCTGAAAAGAAGCACAGCCCCTAGGCTCATCCACATGAAAGCCATCTGTGAGTCCCCTCCCTCCAGTTTATCCTCCAGTGAACTCAGTTCCTTTCACGCGGAGCCAGACACTCCTTTCGGCCACTGTAGACTGTCAGGTCGCAGACCCCGTGGTTTGGTGAAGGCGCATACAATATCTTGTGCGGATTCTCCTCCGGTGGAAAGATACTCCGTGACAAACACAGACCTTGCGCAGGCTGATTCTTTCCCTGCGGAGAATGATTGTGCGGGAAACTTTGGCATCATCACTTTACACCAGTTACCTTCGTGCGGTGTGTCTTTTCCTGGAGTACCGGAGTGCGCTTCGGGGAGTAACATGTCGCCCGTTTCTCGGACCGAGTCACCGGTAACGTGCTCCCAAGACACACCCGAAAACATCTCCCCATCCAGCCCCCAGCAGTCTTTCACTTCCAGCACCGAGTCAGAAACTTGCATCGAAACGAATCCCTTTGTAGGCTGCTACTCCTCTCAGTCCTCAAGCCCTTGCTCTCAGAACGAGAAAACCGTCAAAACCATGACCATGAAAGGGAGCTCGGCAGTGAACCAGTTCACGTTGAAAGCTGACGAAAAGTCTAGGACTTTGGCTTCTCGTGTCAAGTCAACAGGGAGCTGGAGCGATGTTTCCGAAGACACGTTGGACGAGCAGTCGCCGGTTGATTTGCCTTACATGGTCACCGCTGTTTAGGAACATGGCGTTCATCTCTGTCGTTCTGTCGGTCTGTCTGTCTTTTCCTTTTCACTAATTTGTTGGAGCTGAACCCTTGCACAGGTGTCTCTAAACGATCTGAATGAAGGATTACATTCTCATACATTGATATTGGCGGGAAATGGTACTGAAATGCCGTACCAATGCTTAAGCATTTTAAAATCGTAACAATTTTTGCTGCAAAATGTAAGAATTAAGATTTTAGGGACCGATCTTAACATAGTTATGTGTGGCACTAGAGGCTGAAATACAGCTTGATGCATTTCGTCTTCCGTTATTATGGAAGGTCTACATTACTTTTTATTTTTCTGTCAGACTTTGGATGTATCGTCCAGACGTGCGAATTCTTTCAATTTGTCAGACTCTCAAAAACCAGGTGAACAATTTCAGCCTTTTGTTGACAGCGGTGTTGACACTTGGACTAATAACAGAGCATGATGTTTCTTGTTTACATTTCTGAGACAGCGGTGTTGACACTTGGACTAATAACAGAGCATGACGTTTCTTGTTTGTTTACATTTCTGAGATAGCGGTGTTGACACTTGGACTGATAACATAGCATGACGTTTCTTGTTTGTTTACATTTCTAAGATCAAGATAGTTTGCAAGTGAAAAACTATCAATCATAATTTAGTGTTCAGACGTTGATATTTGAATGGCATGCCATATCTGGCAGACGATGAACGGTCTAAAGATTATTTTGAAGTATCAGACTTTTTTGTTCTCAAGTTTTGCTTCCTAACCGAAAGACAGATGCCACACTTTCGGACATATTGAAAGCGTGTTGTATGAGATCTATGGAGGTTATTGGGGTAGATCTTCCTCTGTGCTTCTCCTCTCTTCAGGATATTGACATACAGTCCATCATCATCATAGTCATCATCCATTCTTTAGCCCCAGGATCCCTGAGACGCCACTTGAACTGACACTCCTCCTCCATTGTCTGTCCTCTGCCGCTCATAAGGAATCGCCAAGGCTGTGGCATGTCCATTCCTGGACGTTGTCATTCCACCTTTCTCTGTCCGCCCGTCTTCTGTTTCTTGGTACTGCAAGATGGTTTTTGCCAGGTCGGATGATCGAGAGATGTGAGGTGTGACCATACTTCTCAGTTTCCGTTTGTTGACTGTTGTCAGCAGGTTTCAAAGTGGCCTATGGCTGCCTCGATTCTTAGGCACATATCTTTATTGGTGACATGGTCTTTGTAGATGTGAAAGGTTTGCAGTGGCACCTCATTTCAAATGCCTGGAGTCTTTGTGGATCTGCTGTCGGGTCCACGTTTCACTAGCAAAACAAAACTTTGATTTCACAAGTGTATCATCCTCACTCTCGATCTAAAAGCAATGATGTTTTTTCCGGATGGATATGAGCTTTGACAACGCTGTTGATGCATGGGCCGTTCTAGAGAGGACTTCTAGTTTGGACCCTTCATCTGTCACGAGAATTCCCAGGTACTTGAAGCTGCTTACCGTTTCAAGTTTTTAATCACTTGCTGTGATGTCTATTTTAATTATTTTTGTGTTGTTTGTCACCAGTTTGGTCTTATCTGCACAACTCTCCATGCCACGTGCTGCATATGTTTTGTCCAGACGTTTTTATTAGCTGGGCAAGTTCTTCTATTTGTCCAGCCAAGCCATTGATGTCATTGGCAAAGCGTAGGCTGGTGATGGTCCTGCCTACACTGTTCACTGTTCCAAATGGTCTTCTTATGCACTGGTCATGGGTCTTTCCCGAATGATGCTGAAGAGGGTATGGGAGAGTCGACAGCCCTGACTGACGCCAGCAGTTTTGCAGAACTGTTCGCCTAGGCTGCCATTATAAGGGGCTGCGCTTGTAGCTCTTTCATAAAGTTGCTCCATGACAATGGGAAAGTTCCTACTGATATTGTACTTCCTCACGATTACCCATAAGGGAACATTCACGACCCCGTCAAACGCTCTCTTGAGGTCGATGAAAATATAGTATAAGTCTCGCTTTTGCTTGTTCCACCTCGGAAACCTGCTGGTTCTTTAACAATAATCTTTTATCTACTTGCGAGTTCACGCCAGTTATGTGTATCAAAATGGAGATTGACCTGACAGGCGATGATCTTGTTAACGAAAAATTGAACATTAGTTGTAGCTTTTTGGGGGGGCAGTGATCACAACGACTTTTTTTTAATCGGAAGAAAACAAAAGAGCTACGGTTTTGTAAACATTCTATTTTATTCCCGAAGGCAAAGACCGCGGAAAATGGTCGCAGGCAAGGTGGGGGTATGAACATTAGCGTGAATAATATGTAACACGTGGTCTTAGGTTGCAGGTGACTGAGCTCATGATACAAAGAAAAGCGTTCGTCGGGGATTAAAGGAAACCACTTCCAGAGCAGCACTTTTGAATTGACCTGATTCCAGTGCAATCTGCTTCGTTTGTATGTTCTGCGCAGAAGGTGGAAGAACATTTCAATGACACATTAACTTGCTCTGTTTTTGTTTTTTTTTCCTTTAAAGTATAAACAATTAATTCCACATTATCGGGAAAACGCCGGAGAAGTTGAATCTAGGTATTCACATCATTGGATTCTGTAAACGCCTGGTGGTTGATATACAGAGGTCTGCATATAAACAAAGAAACAAAAACAAATAAATGCTAGTCTACAACCAGAGTCTAGCATACATCATGTGATTTATGTACAACCAAACGTGTTTGGTAAGCAAATAAACTACCAAAACTCTTATGTATATGTCTGCTGTTACATTACCTAACATTTCTTTGTTCATGTTGACTGCGCATATAACTGTTATCTGTAGATCATTCGTTATTTGCCTACATATGTCCATGCACTGTAAATAATGTTACTGTACATATGTAGAAGTTCTCGAAAGCTACAATGTGATATGAATTTATTACTGTGCATGGTGTGCAATCACAGCATCAGGTGGATGATAATAAATGACCAACGACCTCTGATTCCCTGTGTCCACCCCCTTGACACCTGTCCTGACGCACCGACACTGTGCACCTCAGCATCAAGGCATAGACGTCATCTCACTTCTTCTACACCCTGTTTTCGTGTCCTAAATTCTGGAGCCCGGGTAACTCTGAAAGGCATTGTGTGGGCACCGTTGTCCTGTCCTAAATTCTGGAGCCCGGGTAACTCTGAAAGGCATTTTGTGGGCACCGTTGTCCTGTCCTAAATGCTGGAGCCCGGGTAACTCTGAAAGGCATTTTGTGGGCACCGTTGTCCTGTCCTAAATGCTGGAGCCCGGGTAACTCTGAAAGGCATTTTGTGGGCACCGTTGTCCTGTCCTAAATGCTGGAGCCCGGGTAACTCTGAAAGGCATTTTGTGGGCACCGTTGTCCTGTCCTAAATGCTGGAGCCCGGGTAACTCTGAAAGGCATTTTGTGAGCACCGTTGTCCTGTCCTAAATTCTGGAGCCCGGGTAACTCTGAAAGGCATTTTGTGGGCACCGTTGTCCTGTCCTAAATTCTGGAGCCCGGGTAACTCTGAAAGGCATTGTGTGAGCACCGTTGTCTCCAAGAGTCAGACTAGGGGCATTTCAACAACCAAGGAGCTGATTGATGGCGTTGTGTCACTGGGAAATAAGTGACTGTGGACAATCTGTGTGGCACCTGAGTGTTGCACCGCCCCTCTTGAGATTTTGGAACAGCCCGATTCGGGTCATCTTCTGTTTGGGGAAAACCCAGACCGATTTTCTTTTCTTCTGATATAAAGGCGATGGAACACTGGACTCAATATTTGGTAGAAAGACGCTATATGTCAGTTATTGTGTGTGTGTGTGTGTGTGTGTGTGTGCGCGCGCACACACACACACACACACACACACACATGCGCGCGCACTTTGGCATGCACCCACACCTACACCGACACACACGCACACACGCGCGGGCGCGTACACTCGCGCGCATGCATAAGCCGCACAAATGGGTTCTAGGATTTACGATAGTAAAGCAGGGTTTTATTTCTCTTTTCTTTTTACATGTTGACTGTGTACAATGTCTTATACTGTGGACATTTCTTACATATGCGCACGTCTGGATGTACTTATTCAATTGATCAGATGATTGTAACGAGGGTCCTCTGTCAGTGTGTATGGAGGGGTTATGAAAAGCTTCAATGTGATATTTGAATGTATCATTCGGTCTGGCTTGCAGTTACAGCAAAATACTATCAGCAGCAACTACAACATTAACAACAACAACAACAACAACAGCAACAATAATAATAATAATAATAACATCATGATCATCATCATCAAAAAAACAAAATAGAAAAGGATAACAACAACAACAACAACACTAATAATCATAATAATAGTAATAGCAATGATGATAACAATAAAAATTATAATACTAATAATGATGATAATGATGAGCATGATAATGATGATGATGATGATGATTCTTGTTGATATAATTATTATTATTATTGTTGTTGTTGTTGTTATCAGTGGTGATGGTGGAGGTGGTGGTGGTGGTGGTGGTGGTGTGTGTGTGTGTGTGTGTGTGTGTGTGTGTGTGTGTGGTGCGCGCGCGCGCGCGCGCGCGTTTGATATTATCATTGTTCTTAGTATCATCATCATCATCGTCATTATTATTGTTAATATCATTATCATCATTTAGAGTACTTACATAGCCCCTATTTTAGCTTTAGGACCAAGCTGAAACCGCTTTGCGATCCACACTTTCTGTAACACAACGGGTGGCCTACCTGGGCAGAGCCGACTGAAGAGCTTCCTGCTGGCGCTACATTCAGTCGCTTTATGCGTCATTCGGTCTGTCAATCAATCACTTTTTTTTCAATTCATATTGTCATTCTTTCGGTGTATGCTATGTGTATACGAGTCATCCATGCCAGCAAAATTAGTCTTCTTCGAAAGTTGGTGATGGGATGGTACTGGTGTGCAAGATGTGACGCGCGCGTCCTTGACATTCGGAACTCGGTTTTCAGTATCATTAGAAGGATGGAGTCAGAATCAGCGAGAGGTAAGAAACCATAAATAAGAAAATAAACACAAAACTGGAAAAAGACATCTTTTGGGGCAGTGGCGTCCAAGCAATCACTGATGGTCGAAGAAGATCAAGAGAAGACAACTCCATTGCTCTACAGTGTCGTGAAATATATTAACCAGCTTAAAAAAAAAAAATCAGACATGATAAAGATTGGGCTAGGTTAGAGTTAGGGTGAAATTAAATTACGGTTAGGGTTAGGGATAGGGTCAGGTGACGGTAAGGGTCATGCATTCTGGGGTGGGGAGTCTTCGGGTCTCTTACACCATTTCCCATCTCAGTCTAAAGCATAAGCACGCTGACGAAAAATCATGTCCCCTTACCACACCAGCCCTGGGGTGAAATGCATCTCGAACACCTTCTCTTGACTGTGACAGCGTCATATCAAATCCGCTTTTTGTCTGACGTGACTGCTGTTTTAGCTTTGCATCTGAAAGCCTGGGACAGCACTGTACTCTCCCCCCCCCCCCCCCTCCCCGCCACCCACATACACTCGCCTCCAACTCGCCTTTCATCTCCCCAACTATATCTTGCAAAACATGATACATGATTTGCAATATATAAATACCCTTCGCATTCTCTCTCTCTCTCTCTCTCTCTCTCCTCTCTCTCTCTCTCTTCCACACCACACACACACACACACACACACACACACACACACACACACACACAACACACACACACACACACAAACACACATCATACACGAAGAGATTAATATGTCAGCATTCACAGACCAACACACAAGGTCAAGACCCTGGCAGGAAGAAGCCACACACTCGTTACACATGAACCCTCCCCTTCATCCGATTCCCTCCCTTATCCTCCCTTCGGCGGCCCCTCGTCTGCACTCTCCACACTCCTCCTCCCCTATCTCACATAGCCCCATTCTTATCCGCTCAGAGAGATTTTGCTTAACATTTGTCAGAGAGACGTCCTTCAACTAGCACAGTACGTTTTGGGAAATTCCACACACACACACACACACACACACACACACACACACACACACACACACACACACACACACACACACACACACACACACACAACCGCTACCGCCACCACTACCACCACCACCACCACCACAACCACCACCAACAACAACCATGACAAAAACGTAGCTAATGTTGACACCGAATACGTTGCTGAAAATAATGAGACTTCCATGTGAACATGCGATTTAAATTTTGTTTGTTGAAACATGGATTTCATGCACTGAAAAGTTTGGGTTCGTGGCTGAAATGAAACACAAGACGAAAACGGGGGAATATGCCTACATAAAGCATGGCCTGACTAAACAACAGCTCCGCATGTGATTTGAAATGATTATGTTGGGTTATCTGTTTCAATATGAACGGTTGATATGCTAAAAAAAAACAAACAAACAAAAAAAAAAACCAAGACATTTTTTTTTCTCTTTTGTATTTTTTTTATGTGTACACTTCAATTTGCGGCATAGCATCGGGCATTTGACTGTTTTATCCAATAAACTTCTTTTAACGAATCACAGCGTGTGCGTGTGTGTATATATATATGCATGTGTGGTGTGTGTGTGTGTGTGTGTGTGTGTGTGTGTGTGTGTGTGTGTGTGTGTGTGTGTGTGTGTGTGTGTGTGAGAGAGAGACAGACAGACTGACAGACAGACAGACAGAGAGAGAGAGAGAGAGAGAGAGAGAGAGAGAGAGAGAGAGAGAGATTGATTGATTGATCTTTAATACACAAGGATGGAGATTTTAGGCCAAAGCCTAGTCTTACAATCTGTCCTTGTCATGCATACATTATTTCAGCACATATCATTCATACTGACAATTCAACATAGCAACATGGTAATCTAATTCTACAATGATAAGCAAACTATTCATAAAAGCACTAATGAGATGGGGGATGGTAAAACAGAAGGAAACTTACAAACAAACAAACAAGACTACAGAGAGAGAGGTCAGAGGAGGGTGGGGAAGAGAGAATGGTAGATAGGGGGAGGAGAAAAGGGATGGTAGACAGAGTGGGAGTGGGGATGAGCGATTTTAACGGAGTAGGTTTTATGTTTAGACGATTTATTCAAAGTATGGTACACAGAAGACTTTGCGAATGGGCGCTAATCATTGTAATCGTATACTTAAATTACTGAGACATAAAATGTTTATGCAAATGTTCCTTGAAAAGTTTTAAAGTATTCATGTTTTGTAGATTCGGTGGGAGTGAGTTCCAGACATATGGTCCAGAGTAAGCTAGGCTTGTTTTGTATAGATCAATGCGTGGGTAGGGAAGAAGGAATTTCATTGAGCCAGAAAAGCTGTTCGATCTTGTAAAAAGGGCATTGATATAACATGGCATAGTATCTGTCAAGACTGTAAACATAAATGATGCCTTGTTGAATTCCAATTGCCTATTCAGAGGAAGTACGTTCAGCGCTTTTAGTTTTTCGTCTGTTGTTAGAGATACAGCTGGATGGAGTAGCTTTGCTGCACGTCTATGGAGAGAATTCAGCCTTTTTTTGTGGACGTCACTACTTCCGTCCCACACTGTTGAAGCGTAATTGATACGTGACATTATGTATGCATTGAAGAAAAGTTTAAGCACATTACTGTTGATGTAGCGCTTTAATTGAGATAACAGGAAAAGGTGTTTTGAGACTACCTTGCATACGTTATTGAGATGAGATTGCCATTTCAATTCTTTATCTATCGTTAACCCTAAAACACGATGCTCATCTACCTGCTCGATAGAAAGGCCATTCAACTGAAGTTTTAGGCAAAGAAGAGTCAACTGGTGTTTTTGGCGGGTAGCTATAATCATAGATTTGGTTTTGGCTGGGTGTATGACCATTGAATTTGAATGACACCAGTCTGACACGTCGTTTAGACTTTCCTGGAGAGAAGTTTCTATTGTCTGTAGATCACTACCATTCGTTTGGAGTGACGAGTCATCAGCAAATAAATCTGTCGAAACCTTTTCATCTGAAACGGACAATGGTAAATCATTGATGAATATGCAGAATAGTAGGGGGCATAGTACTGAGCCCTGAAGGACTCCATGTCTGACAAAGTCTGAAGCGGAGGTTTTGCCATTAAGCACCACATACTGAGTCCTATCGTTCAAGTATGATTGGAATAATGAGATTGTCGGGGTATGGTTCAAGTAGACAGATAGTTTCTTTAGAAGAACGGAATGATCAACAAGATCAAACGCCTTTTTGAAGTCAAGAAAGACAACCCCTGTCATTTGTGATTGGTTCATATTTGAAAGCCATGAGTCACACATTCGTGATAATGCTGTGTGGCAGGAATGATTAGATCGGAATCCAGATTTGAGTGGGTGAAATAGTTTGTTTTTCTCCATGAACTGAGATACGTGTGTGTGTATGTGTCTTTTAAGGGGTTTGGATAGAATAGATAGTAAGGATATAGGTCTTGAAATTATTTGGATCCGACAATTCATTTGATTTTGGAAGGGGGATCACTTTGGCGTTTTTGAACGCCTCAGGGAAAACATTAGTTTCAATGGATAAATTATACGTGTATGTAAGAGACTCAACAATGTAAGGTTGAGCGAGTTTGAGAAGAAATGCGGGTATGTTATCAGGACCCATGGATTTTTTTATTCTTTAATTGCGCTATGTGCATTCCTACTTCATGTACAGCAAGAAGGGTAATTTTGATTGAGTTACTGGATCCAAGTTTTTGTTTGCAAAATGATATTAGGGAAGTCGGGCATGTATATTCATTTGGTGCTCTTGTAGTCTGTGAAGCTTGAGTAAGGGTATCTGACAATGACAGAAAGTGGGTATTAAATTTGTCCGGGGTGATGTTTGTGCTTGAATTTTGTGAATCTGTACGCTTGTTGCGTACAATAGTGTTTATTGCCCTCCACATTGGCGCTGTGGATTTTGCATCCGTTATCATTTGACTGAAGTAGTCTCGTTTGGCTTTTTCAACTTCGTTTGAAACAAAGTTTCTCTGCTCTTTGTATTCGTCAAACAAATTTGCTGCCTTGAGTTGGTCACGCAGAACCATTTCTTGCAGCAATTCTGGTGTTAACCACGGGTTCATCTGCGGATGCCTAACTCTTTTTTGATGTAACGGCGCATGTTTATTTATGATGGTGAGGAATGTTTGGTACCAGAAGGACAGTGCATCATTGACGTCTGAGTAATTATAAGTTAAGTGAAATGGGGAAATGTTTAAGTCATAGAGGTATGCTGTTTCATTAAACTTTTTGAAAGAGCGGTATTGGATGGTCGTGTGACCTTTGGGTGGTGGTTTCGGGAGCCTTGAGGACCACGTGCAGAAGACTGGACAGTGATCACTAATACTAGAATGTACCACTGAAACATCTAATATTGCAGATTTGTTGTTAGTGTATATATGATCAATAAGAGTCGCAGTTGTTTTAGTTGTTCTCGTTGGGGTTTGTATTAACTGATGGAGTGCATTAAGTGATAGTGTACTTGTCCAAGCTGGTTGCTGTTTTAACATATCAATATTGAAGTCCCCTAACAGTAGTATATTTGAATTTTTGTGACAGATCCGATCCATCATTTGTACAAAGTTGTCATACCATTCGTATGTGGAAGATGGGTGTCTATATAAATGTCCGATTATTAATGGCGGTGATTTGGAGTTTTTTTAAATTTCAATCCAGATACATTTGACAGTATTAGTTTCAAGATCAGTTCTGCGTCAGGTAATGTTGGCAATTGATTGATGAATGTATACGGCAAGGCCAGTATGTTGGGGTAGATCACTGTCGCGTCGTTTTATGTTGTATTCAGGAATGCTAAGAAGGTTATCTGTGATGCGAGAGTCTAACCTTGTTTCACTTACGCCAAATACTTGTACTGGATGGGGTGACTGTTTTAAGAGTGATGAGATTTCATGGACCTTATTAAATAAATGATAGACATTGAGATGTCCAACTTGAAGTCCCGGGACAGCTGGATTATGGGAAGGCATGGGTAGTAAGGGAACAGTGACACAAATCGACGAGGAAGACAGTTTTCACAAAAAGACACAGAGAATTATAGGTTAAAAAAAAAAACAGAATACAGGTGAGAAAAGTAACGTTTGGGGATAACGCACAATAATGACAAACGCACAGAAAGAATTTAAAGGTTAACTATTATGCCTAAAACAGATAACAGAATGTATCTTTAGAAAATTCAATAAGCCAGTAAAACAACAAACAACAAAAAAAGCAATGGTTGAAGCACGATGTCGAACAAACAGAAAGAAAGAAAATAAAGTATTAAGCTTAAAGCAATGAATGACGATAACACACACACACACACACACACACACACACACACACACACACACACACACACACACACACACACAAATGTTTACAGCGGTGCAAATAAAGAGGATGCGATGAGTGCTATGAGCACAATCCACTTTAGAGCAGATTTAAAGAGTGTAGATGAAGAAAAGGGAAACAAAGCAAAAAAAAAGACAAAAACAAAAAATTAAACAAACAAACAAACAACAAAACAACAACAACAACAAAACCAAAAAGAAAAGAGAATTTTTTTAAATCTGTGATTCATGAACAGTCTGTGGCGGTGAGAAAGTAGTCCTGGTCCCAATGTCAGGAGGTTGGCCCAAAGTTTCTTCTCAGTCCACAAAACGACAGCACCAGCACGAGCCGCCTACCTCACTTCAAAGTTTACAATGTCAGCCTACAATGACAATCATCTTCACAGCTGGTAGATCGGAAGTGTAGCACAATGAACACAATCGATGTCCTGAGCACAAACAAAAACAGAAATAAGTGAGTGTTCACACATCCTCAGTGTCCATGAGTAGACCATCTGATATACTGATATACTTGTTCGGGGAAGAAAAAAAAATGACAACAATAAGAAGGAAGTGAAGGGAGGGGGGGGGGGGGGGGGGAGAGAGAGAGAGAGAGAGAGAGAGAGAGAGAGAGAGAGAGTTCGTGAGTTCGTGAGTTCGCGTGCGGGTGTGTGCATACGAGAAAGTCCACGAGTGTTTGTGCTTGTCTATGAGAGGTGAAGGAGGGGTGGGAGTAGGGAAAGGGAGGAGAGGGGGTCAGGGCAGGATTTAAATGTTCATAAGTTACGTTCAACACTTCATCGACTCGCATGATGAGTCCGCTGAATGTTTTCCAATTTCTTAGGCAAATTCAGAATAGCTTCGCTTATACTGGGGATGAGTTCCTTGAGTTCTTAACGTGTTTGAACTCCAGCATCAAATGTGTGGGTATCCTGAGTTAGGTGCTGAAGCAGGAGGAGGAGTTCGCACATGAAAGGAGCATGGACAGTTTGGTACCAAACTGGCAGTCTTGGTAGAGGAATTCGTCGCATCTCCACCGACGGCTATTCACGGGGTTGTTCAGTGGAGATTAAAGCGTGGGCAAGACAGACGGAGGATCCGAACAGGACAACTGAGACTAAGCGTCATCCGCCAGCCTACACGCGACTCTCGGACCGTTCACGCTGATTGAGCCTCCTAGGTGAACACCCTCGGGAATGCTGCAACCTATTAGATGGTTTGCGCTTTGTGGGACGTGGGTCGAAGTAAATACTGGAGCCATTAGCTCGTGGCTTGTGAGGCCTGCGCTACTGGCACAATGGATGGTGTAGGGGAATAGAACATGGAACAGAATGAGGGCTGTGTCTTAAACACACGGTATCCAACTCTGTGTTGAGCGTGCGTAAGGATACACTGATGATTTCATTGGCTGAACCAAAATTGCAAAATTGCAGTGGAGGAATCCGGGGGCCTCGATTCGAGGGTGCTGGTACAGTGACTCTGCCAATGTCCCACAGCTGGGATTCGGCCACATCGGGAAGCTTGAGTGGCAGACAGTGTGGCGTCTTCGGGGAGGTCAACAGGAAGCTTGAGTGGCAGACAGTGTGGCGTCTTCGGGGAGGTCAACAGGAAGTTTGAGTGGCAGACAGTGTGGCGTCTTCGGGGAGGTCAACAGGAAGCTTGAGTGGCAGACAGTGTGGCGTCTTCGGGGAGGTCAACAGGAAGCTTGAGTGGCAGACAGTGTGGCGTCTTCGGGGAGGTCAACAGGAAGCTTGAGTGGCAGACAGTGTGGCGTCTTCGGGGAGGTCAACAGGACTGATGAAATAGACCGGACCGTTCAGCCAAAGCAGCAACTGGCAAGCTGCAATTTTTGTTCACCTGTGCACAATTAGATGGAATGTTGTCTTTCACTGATAATTAAGAATAATAGAGATAAAGGGAATGCGATCATCGTATGGCCTGTAGTCTGTTCACATTTTGTATGATACAGATGAATGTGTCGTGCAATTATGCTTGGGGGCTCGGAGTCAAGTTTTAGATAAAGTTTCTTTTTGCACACACACACACACACACACACACACACACACACACACACACACACACACACATATATATATATATATATATATATATAAAACTGATGTCCCGTCAACTTTGTGAGGGCCTGATGTGAGTGATAGTGTGTGTAAATATGCCTCAAAACAATTTGTTCGAGGAGGGTGTGAGTGCGTCTGTCCATACCCTCGTGCATTCCTGCATGATAATCACAGTTTGATAAAGACGGGGAACATCGGGGGACCCATCACAACTTTGTAATCAAACCCGCCACCCTCAGACAAATAACCAAGAGGTGTAACCACTCGGCTATGGCACCCGGCTATATTGGCAACTATCCGTTGAAGAGAGCGAGCAGTGTCTTCTCATGTCTGTTCTAATTTACTGAACACGAAAGACCATGCACCCTAAATAATGCCACTGCAGCTGACAGTCATCACGGCCGGGACCTTGAACGAGTGTACCTAATCCTCTACATGCGTATCAATATGAAGGACGTCCAGGCATGACTAGGTTTATAGGAGATGCTCCTCTCCCTTCCTCCCACGCATGCCTCGTCCATTTATCCCACCCCCACCAGTCTCTCTTCAACGTCAAGGATTCGACCGAAAGGCTTTCACGCTGAAGCCAAGCGCTCTAACAGTTACGTGACTCCGAAGTCGATGATCGTGTACATGAAAAGCCCTGAAAGTATAAAGAAAAAAGAAAACTATTGGCGACTTACAAAAAAAATTCATTCGCCAAAGGTGAATACGTGCAAACGATCACAAACCTTCTGCTTGTCAATACAACACCGTCCTGTAGCTTTTTCTATGACCGATCATCCACCTTTACGGCATGTCGTAAACAATTGAACAAGTGTTTCCACTTTTCGGCACCCGCGGCCTTCCAAATGCGCAGAGTCTGTTCCATCATAAAGTGGTTAATTTTCATTTCATATTTCATAAATGTTAGGGATGAAAAGGAGAGGTTAGGTTATTTTTCTCTCTTTTTTCTCTTTCTTTTTTTAAAATATTTTTTATTTGTTTGTTTGTTTGTGTCCCCTTTCACACCATAATCATGCTGTGCTATAAAATTAACAAAACATTTCTTCTAATTGTGTGATTGTATTGTTTGGCTGGTTGAAAAACGTCCTAACGACTTCAAAAATGCTGATACAGCCGGAAAAGTTTTGAAACACAAATCCATAGGCTTGTAAGAAAACAAATCTCGTCTTTCAGGGCTACTACTAGTATAATGATCCCATATCAAATTTTCTTTCTCGTGCGTGCTGCGTGGCGCCGCGCGCGCGCGTGTGTCTGTGTTGTAGTGTTCTGAATCTAAATCCTTTCTGACCTTTTCTTACACTAATCTTCTTACGTCAATATAGGCCTAAGACGACAGGTCGATTTCTGGAAATGTATCGACTACGGTGCGCTCCCTTGAATTTACACACCGTTCGCTTTGCTGCTATGACTTGACCTTCACTTTGTTGCCAGAAAAGCTGAGATGGAAAGAGTTTCTGGAGATTAAGGGAGGAAGAGGGAAGGGGGAGGAGGTGGATGTATAACGAAAACGTATTCCGAGAACTGGGGATCCATAGGCACGGGACGACGCAGAGATACATGACCATGCACAAGGTAATGTGGCACGCATTTAAGGTGAGAAGAGAAACGTCGTGGAGAGCGTGGAGTCTAAGAAACGTTCTCAGAAGAAGAAGGCGCCATTCAAGCAGTGAATTCGGCACCAGAGCTATTACCTGACCTACTCACGGAAGGTATGTGGCCACACCGCACGTTCGTAGAAAGAAACTGGAGAGCGTGGCAGCAGAGAGTCCTCAGAAGAGAACCCCTTCAAGCAGTGTTTCGGCCCTTATTCCTGACATCTAGGGGGGTTGGGCCACACCGTTCATGACTCGGATGTCCTCTGCTGCCCCTTTTTTTTTCCCCATCTTGGGACGAGCCATGGCTGGGATTCGAACCCATGACCCTCTGGACATGCTCATTTTCCACTTAATGACTCGCGCTTTAACCACTGAGCCACAGGGACACCTGATATTTGTAGGGAAATTAAGCCTTATGAAGTTCACTTTTGTTCCTCCTCGACCAGATCCAGCTTGAACACCTCTCTGCCGCTTCTGCCATTGCTTTCAGGGCTCTGGTTTTTTCCTTCCCTGCAACTGAGAGCTGTTTCATGAGGCTGTATGCAGACGTTCCTACAAACCCCCTAGCTCTAATTTCTGCAGTGAGGACTTTGACCTGATAGCCTTCTCTCCTCAGGCTGTTTGCCAGATCAGCATACTTTTCAGTTTTGTAGATTTGAGCTGCCTCCATTCTGTTCTCATATGGCACCGTGAGCTCGATCATGATCAGCTGCTTGGTTGACTGAGAGTGGACTACTATGTCTGGTCTCATGCCACTCTTGCTGATGATCTCTGGGTGACTCTTCCATTCTGGGAGGTCTGCAGTGCACTCCCAGTCATCTGCCCCGTCCAGCAGACTCTGCCTGCATGTTTCGAGTGGCACTGTTGTTCTTGGCCATGATTTGCTGCCTCCTGCCGTGAAGAATGTTGCGGGTGCTTTTGGAGTCCTGATTTTCCCTTTTGTGGTGTTGGTACTAGCCCAGACTACTTGTACAATCTCTTTGAGCATTTGGTTGTGCCTCCATGTGTACCTTCCTTGAGCCAGGGCTACTTTACATGAGCTTAGGACATGCTCCACTGTTTGTTTTTCATGGCAGAGGGGGCATGCAGGATCGTCTGTTTTCCCCCACTTCACCAGGTTTGCATTTGAGGGCAGAAGGTCATATGCAGATCTGAGAATGAAGCTGATCCTGAGAGGGGCCATGTGCCAAATGTCATTCCAAGTGAGACTTCTTTGGAGTGCATTCTCCCACGTTGTCCATTGCCCTTGCTGGCTCTGCTGGACTGCTTTTTGGAGTCTTTTTTGGTCTTCTTCTTTTCTCATCTCCTGAATCATCATGTCTCTTTTGGCTTTTCCTTTGGCCTTTGACCACCATTCAGTTTTGGTCACCCCCAGGTCCTTGTCTGTTGGTCTGTGTGTGTCCTGTTATTTCTCTGATCTTGAGACTTTCTTTTGCAGAATCCATCGCCTCTTGAACTTTCCATTTTCTGCCTGTCTTCAGCTGGGGCTTGATTGCTTCTACCACCTTGTCTCCTGAGTCCTCCAGCATGCTTTGAAGTCTGATCTTCCCTGCTTTGTATTCCTCCAGGATGGATTTCAGTGGTAGTTTCAGCTTTGCTTGGCGACAGTACAGCGCTATGTCAGTCAGACAGGGTGGGACACCAAGCCATTTCCTTGTGAACTTTGCATTTCCTTGTGAACTTTGCACTATACCAGCTGGCTTTCAAACAGAGTGTTCTTCCCGTCAAAGACAGAGCAAATTTGAACGACCACCTACCAGACCGGTGTCCCGGCCCAAACAGTCCCTCAGCAGGATGTCCTTCCGGACAGTCTGAGCGAGCCCACACTGTATCATGCAATATTTTGGTGGCGAGCACTATACGAAGGGTATTTGAAGGGAGTCTAGCGCACATTCAACAACGCAGTGTCAAAATTCGTCTGTCAAAGACGTGTGGAGACTTTCAGGAACTGGAATTCCTGGGGTATGTCATGTTAAAGAACCTCACGAGAAAAAGGTGAAAAAGATACTCTTTTTCCCTCAATACCAACAACTGTATGGACAATTGAACTGTTACAGGAAGTTCATTCCCAAATTTCCCTCCAACTTAATTCCCCTCACGAATCTGATCAAAGGTACCAGAAGAGAAGCAATGTTGTGGAGGGCCGGAATAGCTCAGTTGGTAGAGCGCCGGACTCGTAATCCAAGGGTTGCGGGTTCGAATCTCCGACGGGCCGTTTCGGTACAGACTGATTTTTCCCTCAAAGTTAACATTGGTTCTGACTCCATTTCCCACACAGTCCTTCGAATGAGACTATAAATCGAAGTTCCGTTTGTGAACGCACGTATAACATCTTGCTCACACATAAAATCCCATCACCAACTTTCGGAAGAGAAGGCCAGTTTGGCCGTTGGTATGGATGACACGTTACTCATAGCATGCACCTTCCCCGAAGTTGGAGTATGGCTGCCTTAATGGCGGGATGAAAAAAACGGTCATGCCCACAAAACTCCACTCCCTTTGTTGGGCAGATGGGATTAATATTTGTCTGTCTATACAGGGAGTGTCCGCAAGAGTATCAACCTGCGTACGCAGAAGAAGAAGA